>JAMXBB010000004.1:86740936-86993322 GCA_024138015.1 Lumnitzera littorea | reverse complement strand
GGGGGTGGAGGGAGGTTGGGGTAGAAAGGGGATTGCATATATATAAGACTAACATATTGGTTAGAAAGGTATATTGTTCTCTCATAAACTTTATATTACACTTAAGTTGGAGCGTTGCAATAGGTTTCTTAATAACACAATTTTGGTGTGTTCCGTACCTTACTATAGTATACATGGTAAGCTATTGTACTATAATGTACTCTTGAGCATAGCATGATCCTACAATTTTTATCATATTATTCCAAAATTTCATCACTTTGATATAAAATGTTATATAAGGTTTTTCTCCTTTAAAAACTTAAAAACATTATACCATTATAGAAAATATATACATATAAATAACAAAGAAAGATTATAAATATGTTTTCAGATCGAAGTATTTAATTTGCATAATTGATTCCCCCTGTATGAATGGTGCTCACCTTCTAAATGGAGAACTGAGTTTACATGTAACCTCTACTTTAGTAAGATGACTTTGTGGAAATTTTATTTTCTTATATCTACGTATAATCGAACAAGTTTTAACAACCTTTGTAAACTTTTGGTTACTCATGTCAACATTACACTTAACAATAAAGATTAGAAAATCAATAACTCCATTATCTTTCTTATCATCTTTTAGACCATTTAGTTCATTTGAATCCTCATATTTGAACAAAATCTCATCACCTATAATTTGTTTGACAATTGATTCTAATCTAGGATTGTATCTTTCCCTATTGACAAAAGGAATCGTAATTATCACTTATTGGTCATACTTTATGCCTCATGACCATCATCCAGTAAGATATTTACCCTATGCATCTCATCTTGGCTCTCAAATTCACCGTATATATAATGTTTAGTTATAATGTTTTACCATATCTTTAACACAACCATCGTTAACTCTACTCTCTTCATGTCATTTAGTTATAACCACTATCTTGCTTATAACATAAAGCTTTATAACCTTGTATTTGGAGACATACATAACCATTTCACATATATTCACATCATGAACTAGTTTAATTAGTTTAGTTGCTAATGGTTTTCCCAATGTTCTCCATCTATAAATGATGAAATTAAACCATAATACACATTTATAGACGGTGTTTAATATCTATAACAAAAGCTCCTTTAGAAGGCACCCATTTAATAATCTATTTGACTACCCATATATGATAGCATACATGAATTGTAACACCTCAAACTTAGGAAGCCATAGCCCCACCACATGTTAGCCCTAGGAGCCAATGTGCTAAGACATCTAGTAACTTACCATTTGTCTAAAATCCACAATCAGATAATACTATCAATTTTATATTAAATTTCTCCTTAACCATTTAATAGGAATGGTATATTTCACTACTTATAATGGCAATCAAGCTACGGAACCTTTAATCCGCAGCTAAGCCCGAGGACTAAAGGGGCTAGCACAACGAATCCTTATGTTCCAACCCATTCCTACCGAGGCAGAGTACTTCCTTGTCGAGTTACCTTTAATGTCGTGCCGTATGATTGCCCATTATTCCATATTATGCCGAGTTGATGATTACTTTAATGTCGAACTGACCAATCATTCGGCATTATCCTTGCCGAGAAGCCGAGAGACAGACAATTTTGATTGACTAGGTCATCCCTACTTGGACAAGCCCAGTTGTCCATACTTTTTGTTCGCATCCCCTAACGATCTCGCCAATGCAGCATTACCACTTGTATAGTATCGTATGGAGAATCTGTAACACTAAAGATTATTTCCCTTTTATATTCACTTTTACCCTTTTGTATCATGTATATTGCTTCTTTAGGAAATGTCCTTATTGTCTTTTCCCTTTTAGGCAAGTTGTCCTAGCTTACAGGTATAAATATCTTTATACTTGTAGTTGTAACTTATCAGATTACCTTCAATACACTTGAATACTTTCTTCCTTAAGTAAACACTGCTTGTTTACTCTCGACATCACTCTTATCATTTTCCTTAAGCAAGGTTAGGTGGCAAGTAACCTCACTAGACTAATTTGTGTGTCATATCAAATTATGCCGTGAGTCCTCGGAAGTTCCATTGGTACATCATATCCTCTGGAGCTATTCATGGGTTTTTGCTTACCGTTTCATTCGTCTTTGTCACTCTTTTCGTACCATTCCCCATTAACCCTTTTTCGAGCTTTCTACAAGTTTGGATCCATCCAGCTATCGGCCTTGTCTGTTCTTGGTCATGGTTTATACCATCTTGGTATCAGAGCGGAGGTTTTATGTGAACTATAGTTAGTTCTTCTTGAAGTTCTGTTTTGCTTGTGTGAAATAGAGTCAATTACTATTTTCATTTGACAGCTGTGTTATTAGCTATTCACTTTCTAAAGTGTTTGTTTGAATTTTGAATATATGAGAAAAAAAAAATAATAGACCCAAGTATGAATGTTAGTGCTAATATGATAGTAGAGTTGTCCATCATGGACGACAATCTTAGGAAACTCCTAGAAACACTGATGAGAGACTTAATGAGGTAGCTAATCTCTTGGTAGACCTGACCCGAACTGTTCATGTCCTATCTTGCCGACCCATTAAGGCCACGCAAAACACTCTATAAGCTGCTCAACCTATTAGAGATCAAAACCCAACTCAACTAATTTGAGGTGGAGGAGTTGGCGATGAGTAAGGCGAAAAATAGACCTGCGAAAGCTTGATGAGGAGGAAGAAGAGTATTTTGAAGAGGAGCATGTACGAGTCTCCAGAGCATCCAATCATGTGAAGCTTCGGATTCCGAGTTTTAGTGGATCTAGGAATGCTGACAAGTATTTAGATTAGGAAGAGAAGATTAAGCGTATATTTGATTACTATCAATATGAGGATTATGAGAAAGTGAGGACTACTGCTATTGAATTCTCCAAATATGCCATCATGTAGTGGAAGAATTTTTAGGCCATGAGAAAAAGAGAAGGGTACTGGGAGATTAACACCTGGCCCAAGATGAAGAGAGTACTCAGAAATAGATTCATGCCGAAAACGTATTTCCAAGATACTTTCACTCGGTTTTAGGAGCTAAAACAAGGAGGTCGAACTGTTGATGAGTATGTTTAAGAATTCCAAATGCTTATAATAAGATGTGAAGTGGAGGAACCACTTACCTAAATAGTTTTAAGGTTTATTACTGGATTGAGAGGAGACATCCAAGACATTATGGTGCTCCAATAATTTGACATAATAGATGAAGCTATTAGGATTGCCCAGCGAGTGGAGAAGCAAAGAAGTAGTCGAGTAATGACCATAATGCCGACTAGTCGACCAGGATAGGCAAGTCCCGAGCACAGTCTAATATCGAGCTGAGTAGAAGAGTTGATGTCAAAGCCGAGCACAAAGGCTGCCCCGAAGATGTAGTGCCAACCCAAACGTATGAGAAGGGGTAAGGGTCTGGCAGGAAAACCAACCAAATCAAGTGCTTCAAGTATCAAGGGTTCAGATATATAATTGCTCAATGCTCGAACCAAAGGACGATAATCATTAGGGAGACATTCGGAAGTTAGAAGTAGAGAGTATGGATGAGGAACCCGAGAAGGAAAAGGTTTCTACCAAAAAAGAACTGATTAAGGAGGATGTGTTTCCCGATGACTTAAATTAGTTACTTATGGTTGCCCAGCGCACTATGAGCATAGAACCCTCGTGAAAGGAGGAGTAGAAGGAGCAAAAGGAGAATTTGTTTCATACCACTTGCAAGGTGAATGATAAGATGTGTGCTCTCATTGTGGATAGTGGAAGTTGTACCAATGTGGCATCGGCTGATCTTATTTCAAAATTGAACCTGCCGACTGTTGCACATCTTAGGCTATACAAGTTGCACTAGCTAAGTGAGAAAGGAGCATTACATGTCACTCAATAAATAATGCTACCGATCACTATAGGAAATTACTCTGACCAGATCCTCTATGACGTGCTGCTTATATGCGCTTCCCACATGTTGTTGGGTAGGTCGTGGTTGTTTGCTAGGAGAGTTATACATGATGGCTATATAAACATGTATATGTTGGAAAAGGATGACTGGAAGATCACGTTGAATCCAATGCTACCAAGAGAAGTTTACAAGCTATAGACGAAACTCTCTTATGGATCGAAGAAAGCTCTAGTGATGATTAGAGCCAAGTTTCAAAAAGCCATTAATGCTAATGAGCCAACCCTATTGTTGGTCAGGTGACTATTGGAAATGAAGGAGTAGGGTGAGCTTCCCCAAGAAATCAAGGGTTTGCTAAATGACTATGCCAACTTATTCCTAAAACAGTTACTTGAGGGGTTACCTCCAACTCGAGGCATAAAGCACTGCATTGACTTAGTACCCGACGTTGTATTGCCGAATAAGCCAGCTTATTGGATGAATCCTGAGTAGGCTTTTAAACTCTAACGTTAAGTTAATGAGTTACTAGAGAGAGGTTATGTGAGAGAAAGTCTTAGCCCTTATGCCGTGCCTATACTTCTAATGAAGAAAAAGGATGGGACCTAGTGGATGTGTGTTGACTGCTAAGCCATGAACAAAATCACAATCAAATATAGGTATCCGATCCCGAGAATAGAAGACATGTTGGATGAGTTGAGTAGAACCAAGATTTTCAACAAGATTGATCTCAAGTTTCGCTATCATCAAATCCGCATGAGGTTAGGAGACAAGTGGAAAACTGCGTTCAAGACTTGACATGGACTTTATGAGTGAATGGTCATGCCCTTCGACTGGTCAAATACCTTAAGCACTTTTATGAGACTTATGAACCATATGCTGTGACTCTCATAGAAAAGTGTGTCGTGGTATACTTTGATGACATCCTAGTTTACAGTACCGACATGCCGAGTCATTATAAACATCTTAGGTCCATCTTGGACATCCATCATGCCGAGAGACTACTTGACAACTTAAAGAAGTGATGCTTCTACCAAGAGGAAGTGGTATTCTTAGGGTATGTAGTTAATGGAGGAGGCTTGCGAGTCGATAATGAGAAGATCAAAGCAATTGTTAAGTGGCCGACTCCTACTACTTGTGTCGACGTAAAAAGTTTCTACAGACTGGCTTTGTTTAACAGAAGGTTTATTTGGAATTTTAGCACCATTACTGCAACACTTAGCGAGCTCATAAAAAAGAACGCCTACTTTCGATGGGGAGAAAGGGAGGAGAAGAGTTTTGCTGACGTAAAAGATAGATTGACCTCTAACCCTGTGTTAGTACTACCCGACTACAACAAAATTTTTGAGTTGGAATGCGATACATCGAGTGTTGGAATAGGCGCTGTCTTAATGTAGGAAGGTCAACTAATTGCCTTCCATAGTGAAAAGCTCCGAAGACTACAGCTAAACTACTTCGTGTATGACAAGGAACTTTTGGCACTAATTCGAGCAATGCAAGTGTGGCAACATTACTTATTATCGAGAGAATTTGTCATATATACTAATCATGAATCACTGAGGTACCTTTGAAGTTAGACTAAGTTGTCAAAGCGGCAAGTGAGATGGGTTGAATTTCTCTAGGGGTTCAATTTTGTGATAAGGTATAAGTAAGGAAAGAGCAATGTAATTGTAGATGCTGTTTCAAGGAGGCATGCGCTCTTATCAAAACTTTAAACTAGGCTGTTTGGTTTTGGGAGTATCAAAGAACAATATTTTGGGGATCCACACTTTGGATCAATAATTTTGTGATGCGTTGATTGGAGGACAGTGGATGAATATAATGTAGAGGATGGCTATCTGTTTTGAGGAGAGAGACTGTGCGTGTCGACTTATTCCCTATAGGAATTATTAATCAGGGAAGCCTACATGTAAGGCTCTTTGGACACTTTGGAGAGAGGAAGACCTGTGAGCTATTAAATGGCCAATTCTTTTGGCCGAGAATGTGAAGAGATATGCACTGAGTTGTAGAAAGCTGTGCA
This sequence comes from Lumnitzera littorea, assembly GCA_024138015.1. Classification (NCBI taxonomy): domain Eukaryota; kingdom Viridiplantae; phylum Streptophyta; class Magnoliopsida; order Myrtales; family Combretaceae; genus Lumnitzera; species Lumnitzera littorea. The sequence continues at coordinate 86,987,443 of JAMXBB010000004.1, read as the reverse complement.
GTGAGCAAAAAGGCTAAGTACCAAGTCGAACAAGGGAAGGTAATGCCCTTACTTGTTCCGACGAGGCCATAGATTGAACTAAGTATAGACTTTGTTCTTAGATTACCGCAAACTACCCGATGCAAAGATTCTATAATGGTTGTCGTAGATCGGCTCAGTAAGATGGCATACTTTGTAGCCTGCACCAAAACTAACGACGCTTCAGTTATTGCTTCTCTTTTCTTATAAGAGATTGTGCGGATATACAGCGTGTTGAGGAGTATAGTCTTTGATAAGGATCCAAAGTTCTTGAGTCATTTCTAGAGGACCCTGTAGCGCCGGTTGGGAACCAAATTACTCTTCAATACCTTATGTCACTCTTAAACTGATGGCCAAACAGAGGTAGTTAATCGTACTTTTGGGTCACTGCTCTAAGTTGCAGTTGGTAAGAACTTAGCTCATTGGGACGTCTGCTTACTAATAATCAAATTTGCTTATAACCAAACCGTACATGATATCAATAAGCAAACTCCGTTCAAGGTGGTATATGGATTCAATCCCAAGTTGCTCCTCAACCACGCCCTTATACCAACACCCGCTTAAGAGGACCCTAATGCCTCGTCCAGAGCATGATCTCTTTAGCACATCTATGATAAGGTCACTCGGCTTTGCCAGAAGAATGTGAGAGAGGACTAAAGGTAAGTCAGCCAAACAATTTCAGCCGAGAGACTTGGTATGGCTATACTTCAGCAAGGAACAGTTCCCAAATAAGAGGAAGAACAAATTATCTGCAAAAGTGGTAGGCCTTTCAAAATCCTTTAGAAAATTAGTGAGAACACTTACAAGTTAGAACTGCTTGAGGACTAAGAGGTTTTTGATGCTTTCAACATTGTCGACTTTAGTTTATATCACCCTGACGGAGAACTGAGCGAATACCATTCAGATTTGATCCTAAATCCAAAACAATCCAGGGGGAGTGATGGGAATCAAGCTATGGGACCTCTAACTTGTAGCTAAGCCCGAAGACTAAAGGGACTGGCACGATGAATTCTTATGTTCCAACCTATCCCTACCGAAGTCAAGTACTTCCTTGGTGAGTTACCTTTAATGCCGTGTCATATGACCGCCCATTATTCCGTGTTATGCCAAGTTAATGATTACTTTAACACTGAGCTGATCAATCACTCAACATCATTCTTGCCGAGAAGTCAAGAGATAGAGAATCTAGACTGACTAAGTTATCCCTGCTTGGACAAGCCTACCTATTCGTACTTTTCATTCATATCCCCTAATAACCTCATCAATGCAGTATCGCCGCGTGTATAGTATCGTATGGAGAATTTGTAGCACCAATGATTGTTTTCCTTATATATTCTCAAATCGAGTCGATATTGATATCCCGTGAGATCTTGGAATTGGAATAAGTTCAGCAGTGGATCACAAAATCTTAGCGATCTTCTATATCTAATGAATGGAGAGTCTGCTTTGAAATCGTCTACCTTGTGCCCACCCTTCACTTCAATAGGAATCACACAAGGGTAGATTGATACAATAGAAACCTCTAGTAAAATGCTCACTCATAACCCAGCCGATAAAGTACATTACATAGTTCGTTTTTGGGATTAGCGTGTAGATACCTAATTTTTGCCCCTCTGAAGTCCTAATTTTTATTTTTACAAAAAGGGTCGTAATTCAAAAAAAAACAAAAAAATTAATAAAAGATAAAAGATATTAACAAATAATGAAAATACCAAAAAAATAAGAAAAGGAAAAATTATAAAAATTTCATAGATTTTTAGGAAGTAATTTATATTAGGAATAAATAGTTTTAGTTTAGGTTTAATTAAAAAATTTTATTTTAAGGAATCGAATAGTTTAAGTATAGTTTAATTGTACTGAATGTCAAGGTACAGGTCAACGGCCTAACGGATAAGTAACGAAATATTTGTGATGGATTTAGTTGGAGGTCACAGGGGGATCATCAGCTTCATCAAAAAATTCAAAAATCTGCTTCATCCAACGAATAGCACAGCCGCAATCCACGCAACAGCCGCAACCCAACAAACAGCAGCAGATCCACGCAGCCAGCCGACAGTAGCCCTTCACGTCCATAGCACACGAACACAGCAGCTTCTTCAATAGTAGGCCTGACCAATTTCCATCCACGTCGATCGCTCTACGCAACAGCAGCAGCAAACGTCTTCTCATCTAGAATCTGAGCAGTGCAATCTGGATGCCACACAATCCGGCGGGCATCGCGCAATCTGGACGCCACGGATACAACCCCAATCAACTCGTACAATCACAAGTATACACCGTGTTTTCTCTCACGACACTACAGCAGTAGCGGAGATCATCTAGTAGGGAAAAGCAGAATACAAATCGCGACAATAGCAGCAGCCCTACATCTGCACTTCAAGTGATTCAGCTGTACAATTACAGTTGCTGTCAATTCCATTCTCTATGCAGCAGCCAACGTCCTCAAATACTCAACCGAAACACAACATCCATACGACCATTACAACACGTAGCAGTACACACCGTCCATCGCTGCACCGTCCACTGTAAGGACACTTACTCATGCCGCGATAGCCGATATACGTCCAAAGTAGCACAAGGTCACTGCAGATCACGCCAACAGCAGTTCCGTCACACGCCACAGTCTCTTCGTTGACGAACAGCCCCCAAATTGCATCCTCGGATCCTTTATTGAACTGCCCAAATCAAGTTTGAATACTAGTTTTTATTATTATTATTGTTGTTGATTAGTTGTTATTATGTTTTAGTTACTTAGTTATTTAATAGTATATATGTATATATATAGTTAGGAGACTTTTAATATTAGTTTATATATTAAGTATATTACATAGTTTATTAATTTATTTAGATAAGTAGCTGTTGACAGTAAATATATATATATATATATATGTAGATTAGGTTTTTTTTAGAAATCATTATATAGAAATTTTTTTTTTTAGAAATAAAACATTAACAAAAAAGAAATTTTTACAAAAAAGATTATAGTGTCTTAGAGAGTTTTCTTTTAAATCATTTATGAGTTAGGACCCTTTTTTTTAAAGTATTTTTGATAAACCAAATAACGTAAAACGTAAACTCGGTCAGTTTTCAAAATTAAAATCAATCAACACACTAAAGATTTTTTTTTTTTTAAAAAAGAACTACGATCGTCTGATCCCGGCTAGCGGGTACGTAGGCACCTTTGAGGCGACGATAAAATATGTAATTTTTCTAAATTAAAAAATCATTTTGATGTTGATAAAATAAAAAAAAATTTTTAATTGACTTCTTTTCTATGGTTAAACATCTTTTTCATAGTTTAGATGTCTTTTTCATAGTTTAGATGTCTTTTCCATAATTTAGATGTCTTTTTCATAGTTTAGGTTTCTTTTTTATGATTTAGATATCTTTTCTATGATTCAGGCATCTTTTCTATGATTAAGAAATTTTTTTTCTTTCTTTCTTTTTTAATGTTGTAAGCATCTTTTCTATATAAAAGTTTCATCATGTAGAACATTGCATATTTCATAAAATCTTTAGGGTTTCTCTTGAAAATAAAAAAAATTATCACTTAGTTGTTTTTAAAATAAAAATCTTAATTTGGCACTTTTCAAAAATTAGGTTTTTAGGTTTTTTTTTTATAATTAGGAACAAAAATTAGGCTTCTAGGGATTTTTCTTAATAAAAATAAAATGGTTAATAAAAACGCAAATTCAACCAATTATTTTTCATAAAAAGAACTAACATATTAAAGTTTTCAAAAAGAACTATAATTGTCTGATTCCGGCTAGCAGGTATGTAGGCACCTTTAGGGCGATGATAAAATATGTAGAAACTTAAGTTCTTTTTTCTTTCAATTATTTATTTTTTTTCTTTTTAAATATTATAATTAGAAAAATAATCCTAATTTCGGTAAATATATAGTGGTACCTGTTAGGGTTTAATAAGTTAGCCCCTGAATTCGGAACCCTCTGGTTCTTTGTTAAAATTGAAATCAAAGACCGGTAGCTAAATCGTAATCAATCCACCCAATTGATTACGGTTTCTTTTTCTTTTTCTTTTCCCGACTTTAGTCGGGTGGCGACTCCAAAATTATTTTTAATAAAAAACCGGAATTTCTCAATTTCTTTAGTCGATGATTAATATTAAATAGGTAAGGGTTTAGTATTAATCAAGAAATGAGAAATTAATATTATAAACAGAAAACCGAAAAATCAGACTCGACAGCGACTTACCCATTCAGTGACTTTAGCACCAGAAGTTCCAAAAATAAGTACCATCAGATCGAGTGAATTCAATACTAGACACCTGTTAGCATTCCAGCCTTCCTTCTCCTTTCAAGGTCTATCCGAAAGAGAATACAGTACTTCTTGGTTGTGAATATATGAATAGTACAACCCACCCCTTTGCTTCGAAACAAAACAATTCGAATTAGGCTCGGTCAGCTAGAATGTGTATTATCCATATAAGGGATCTTCTAATTGAGACAATCCATCGACCTAAGACGAAGAGAAAAGTTTATCTATTTTATTTAGTTAAACTTAAACCAATGATTTATTATTAGAGCAGATAGCAACAACCATTTCATTCGATATGCGTAGTTTTGATTTTCTAATGGATTTCCATCTTTCATTAATGGAAATTTTTTGATGTAGTGAGTAATAGCTTTGGTTATTTGCTGTTAAAAAATTCTTGTTTAGGTAGTTCATACCATCCATACAGTGTTTTGATTTAAGATTCAATTCTTCCATGTTTCAGTAGTAGCATATTGCTCCGTGGAGCTAAGGTTCAAAATATAGAAGAAAGAGGTGTTTCAACAACTCTATCACTTAGTCAATTCTGTTCCACTTAATCCCTATTTCATGGCCACATATTTTTCCGGCTAAGTAATTGTTACACCCCGAAGTCGCGAAGTCGCAACAGTCCCGCCGTGTAAACCATTCTATGATAGTAACTGGCCTCACAGTGCCTACCATAGAGATAATCTACACAAGGCGTCGACGACTCCTCGCTTTGAAGTAAACAGTTCGATTAATAATTATACAACAATTACGATAATTATCACAAAGTTCTATAAAACATAGATAATTATAAATATGTCCACAGAGCTTCTCAGGAAGTTTTACACAATAACTACAGTTTACTAATTTACCGAATAACTAACAGTCTTCAACCTTTAACTACAAGGTCAATCTAGTTACACATTATGCTAAATAACTTGATCCTCACATCCCTGGCTTCAAACGGACTAGCCTCTGGGTAATTGTAGCGCGGCATAGTACTTGAAGTGTTCACAAATCAGAACCTGCAAAAGGATCTATGAGGGTATGAGCAACTACAGCCTAGTAAGTTGAATTGGAGACTCATGAATGCATACAAGCACAAACAAGGTTATCAAACAATTATTTTCATGCAATGCAACAATCAAGTGTCATCGCACAACGTAGTCTGGTCCGTTGTGAAATTAGAGAAATTTCACCCGCTCCAATCCGGGTTGAGGAGTTCCATGTTATGCAGCAGCTCACTACCAAACCCAGGCTTGTGCAATGGAGACCTCGCTCCTTCCGCGACTACCTTCGAACCATTGACTTCACCCCCGCCGCGACCTCTTCTCCTGTCACTTAGTTCGACTGAGGATGAAGAAGGGACCATTTTGCAATCCTGCGCTATCCCTTTCGAAGGGGTCGGTATTTGGTTGGAGAGTCCTATGATCCCGTAACGGGTTGCAATGCATGACATTTTCAGTTATTAGGGTCGACTAAGATTAAATTCTGGTTAGGGTGTTCAACAAGTTCATACCGATTCAATCATTCACAGTATAAATTCCAGCACGAATTCAGATACATCAAGCACATGCGCAAACTATTTACAATCACAATCACATACAAGCCTAAGTCTCCGAGTACTACAAAATTAGCACTCTATTACAATAAATAACCCAACTTACCTGAATTTGCTCAATCGCTCGATCCTCTAGTTGCGAGTTGATTTGTTTCTGGGTGTCCTATAATACAAATAGGTTCTTTTAGTACTTATATTTTATGGATTCTTATTCTAATTTATAATGTACTCATTTTCCTTATGTATACCTACAACGTATTAATAATTCTTTGTATTCTATTTCAGGGTTCGGCTCCTAAACTAGATTCTAGTTTTAATTCCTAAGTCGTAATTAGGCTCAAATCCCAATGTGACATTAATCACCTTATGCTCGGGTATTCAAATATCCTATTGGGTCGTAATTTTGGTATTCTAAACTATTCAGTACACGTTAACCCTAATTATGGTATCAGATTTATTCCCGATGTGTAAAAATCTTACATTTTAAGATATTTACTTAAAATTAAATATTATTTCAGATTTATTATTTTTTTTTATTTCAATTATAATATTATCTAAATAACTTTATTTTTTTTAGATTTATTAATTTACATTTTCTCATATTCCTAATTTCTTATATTCTTTACTTAATTTCCCTAATTAACCATACTTAGTACCTAAAGGTTAAGATTAGGGTTCCACTGCAAAGATTAACTTCCTTAAACATCTAATTAAGATCCAAATCAGTAATTAACATCCTAATCACCTAATTAATCCTAAATCACCCAATTTTATCATCATTTTAGGGTTAAAAATTAACTTAAAATTTTTGAAAATTAATTTTAAAAAAATGGCTTCATAACACTGTTCTACATCATATGAGAATCCTACAGAAAAATTTTGAGCCCCAAACTACATCCCTAAGCCTATTTAATTTCCGGTTTAATCATGCTCGGTTTTGAGCAATTTGTTAGGTACCCTATATTTCCAGACATAATTAAACTAAATCAATATTTTTCCCTAAATGTACATACAATAAAACCTCAGAATAACAAGTTTCATAATTTTCTGGGCAAAATAACTAATTTTACAAAATTATACAAAAATCGGGGTGAATAAATAACTAACCGGTTCGAAGCTTTCTGGCCGTCCAAACCCGGTCCAAGGCTGTCGGCCGGTCCAGACGCTGGTTCTAGTGTAGGGTGGTGGTGGTGGTTCGGTCCCTGGTGGTGGTTCGGTCCCAGGTGGTGGTGGGTGGTGGTTTTAGTTCACCTTGCTAATTTGCACAGTTTTCTTTTTTTTTTTTTATTTTCTGGAATTTCTCTCAATTTTTCTTGTGTTTCGATTTTTCTCAGATCACAAACTAGCCAAATGACTTCTGAGAATTTTTTCCTTATTTATAGACAAATGTAGGAATTAATGTGCATTAATTTGATGGGATTTTGCCCCATTTCCTTGATTTTTGGCTTTTTGTTTGTCAAATTCTTATTGGTTATTTTTTTCTTTTCAGTCCACAACCTGATCTTGTTGCAGTTATCCTCTTCTTATTTTTTTCTGATTTTTTTTATAATTATTTTGTATTTTTCTTTAATTATTTACTTAGTTTTCGACCAATTTTAGTAATTACGCGTATTTTTATCTACACGTAAATACATGTAGGGTACACGTGAACATTCCTAAATATTATTTTGGTCATTCTAAAATTTTTAGTATACATATAATCTATCTCTACTAATTTATTAGTTATTATATTACACTTTTTGCCTTTTTGGTAATTAGCAATTATTATGCTTAAAATTTGAAAATTTTATAGTCTCCTATTTTACTACTTATTTTCTTAAATTTAAGTTTATAGGGTCATTTTTACTGGTATTTTGTTAAATAGTTTATAATTTGGGTTTGATCGGATCCTTTAGCCGATCGCCCTAAACCTTAGGTTTTAAGTTCAACCTATGGTTACTTGGCTTGGCTTTAGGGCTTACAGTAATGGAAAACCTTTCTACTGTTCCATGAATCCAATTTTCATTTCATCTGCGAAAAGCCATCTTTTTCTCAACAATGTCTTTGTCATTTAATCTAATAGCCTTCTGTTAGATAGGAACATATTTGATAAATACTGATAACTTTCAAATAGAGTATTAGAATGAAAAAATCCATTAGATAATAAACTATTGGTTCTAAGCCATCTCTGGCAATGAATCAACAATTCGAAGTGCTTTTCTTGCGTATTCTTGATAAACCAGCGTTTATATATAGATGTAGGGGGATCTCTTTGGTAAGTAAGAAGCCCCTTTGACATCTCTTCATTTGCAAAGAATTCTCGATGTGAAAACACAAAGACAAAGGGTTAATCTTTAAATAGGAAAAAGAGTGGATTTGCAAGGTCTTAAATGAATTGGCTTATTCGAAAAAAGCCTTGTTCTTTAGAAGATCTATCTCGTGTCTAGTACTGCATGGTTCCACTTTGCAAGAACTCCAAATCATTCTCTTGAAGCTCATTCTTTTCACATAAATGATCTACTTGCCTCGAAATGACCTGGCTTGATAAGGAAATCCCAATTCATTGGTCCTTTTGATACAATTAAATAGAAAGCCCCAAGGGCGCCATATTCTAGGAGCCCAAACTATGTGATTGAATAAGTCCTCCTCTATCTGTTGCGGGTTGAGGACTCCTTCTCCTTCCCCTTCTTCAAACTCCGATTTGTATTTTTCATAGAGAAATCTCTGATCAACAATAGAACAAGATCCATTTTGCATCATATCTAAGGGATTCCTTGGTTTAGGCCGAAGAAGTAATGTCACTCAATCATTATCAAACTGACCGCAATCTTTTTCTATCTGCGAGGATCCCACCAGAGCGCCTTTTACTTCTAATAACCCATGAACTAGATAAGAATCATTCTCAACGAGTCCATAAGAAGTGATATTGTTTTTTTCATCAGATCCGAGTATAAACTAAAGGTCTTGAGCGATTAATCCGGCAAAACAACTCAAAAGATAAAGATGTATTGTTAATTTCTTCATACTCGTTCCAAGTTCGAAGTACCATTTGTACAAAAAAGAATCCTCTTCGTTACATGATTTCTTCTTCATATAGATAGATATTGGATCTATGAGGCAATTACTTAGAAGTACATTTTGTGCAACAGCCTTTCCTATTTGATAGAAAAGGATCCCATGATCCTAAACTGATCTTACCTAAGATTGCAAATCTCAAGTTTGTCTATGAAGAGTAGATCTAATTGTATTAGTGTCTAAAATTGATTTCTTTTGTGTAATACTAATTGATAAGGCCTCATTGGTAAGTGCTACAAGATCTCATACATTGGAACCCGTGGTTATGGACTCGAATCCATTAATATGGAACATTTTCTTTTCCAAGTGAAATCCCTTAATATATGAAAGGGTGAAAAAGTGCTTTTGTTGTTGTAGAATAAGAAGCCTTCGTATCTTAATGCATGTATTTAATTTATTCGGAGCTATTAGAGCGGGATCCACTTTTTGGGGAGTATGAGTCAAAGCAATAACAAGAATATTTTTAAGGGAACATTTTTCACAATCCCCGAAGAGATAGTTCACTAATAGATTGGGGGATAAGTAATTCAACTCATTTACATCCAGATCATGAATGTTTGGAATCTATATTATGCAAGGAGACATTGCTTTTGTTAATTCGAATTGAAGGGTGATATAAAATCAGTCTATTTCCGGCATCATATCCATAGTTAGCGTATTCATCCTAGTTAGAAGCTCTAGCTCCAGCTCCGTATTAAGGTCACGATCAATATTGTCACTATCCTCAATATCAATATCATTAATAAGAAAACCTTTAGGATTGTTATCCAGGAACATGTTCAGAAATACTGTAATGAAAGGAACATAAGAGTTTGTCGCTAAGTATTTGACTAAATAGGACTGTCTAGTTCCTATAGAACCTATCACTAAAATACCCCGAGAGGGGGATAGGGCTAAGCGGAGTGAAAAGGGTTTTCCATGAGATGTGAAATGAAAACTATTAACCCCACATGAGGTTTGTAAATAAGTAATTATTTGATAATGAGCAAGGAATATCCGTCTTTCTGCTAAACAGGATGTATTGAACTCATAATTCATTAGGTAGTTTTTATGAATTTCAACTAAGTATCATAAGTAAATTGCTCCCGGTTGTTCAATCATTTGATTACTAGAGTCATTCTTTGATAAATGATCAATATGCGTTAAACTCAATAGAATTTGATCAATCCTTTTTTCTGTCATTAAGGTGGAAAATTAAACTAAGAATTCTCTTTCTTTATCATCAATCGAATCACTGTTCGCAAACCAGGATTCTATTTTATCATCAATTCGATCACTGTTCACATTTTTTCTTTTTCTTATCAACGAATAGATGTCTTTACTTGTATGACTTAGATGTCTCGTATTTTTTGAAAAAGTGATTCGATGGATGGGATTTAGTATGATACTTAGGAGATCGATAATATTGATGAGATTGATATTAAAATATTTCTTCTTAGAGCGTATTGATTTGACCCTATAAGCAAGACCACCACTCCATAACATGTTGCCGCCAGAAGTAAAACTCCATATTTCTTCTAGAGAATCTCTTAATTTTTTCAAAGCAACTAGAAAGAGATTTTTTCACTAGAAAGAATTTAGTTTAGATGTAGGGTACCTATCCAGAAGTTTTCGCAACTCCATCATGTATGATGGAATGATCAAAGATTTGACATTTTCACACTCTATCTCCAACTCATTAGAGGCTTGGGAAACAAAGAGAAGATGCATACGAGCGAGATATGCAATAACAAGAAGAAGGAAAAGGATCGAATAGAGGAACTCCTGAACATTTGGAGATCTCAGATAGGTCAATATCAATGGTGACTCATTATTTCGATGAATCATTTCTTTGAATAGAAGAAGATTGTGGAAACACTTACTCGAAATCTCACTTATCAGATTCCATCGTGGAAGATGCAATTTTTTCTGAAGAATTCGCCATGATATATTTGATCCATGCATATCCTTTTGTATCATGTACATTGCTTCTTTAGGAAATGTCCTTATTGTTTTTTTCCTTTTGGGCAAGTTATCTTAACTTACGGGTATAAATACTCTTATACTTATAGTTGTAACTTATTAAATTACCTTCAATACACTTGAGTACTTTCTTTTTTGTGTAAACACTCTTGTTTACTCTCGGTATCACTCTTATCTTTTCCCTTAAGCAAGGTTAGGTGGTGAGTAACCTTACTGGACTAATTCATACGTCATATTAAATTATACCGTGAGTCCTTAGAAATTCCATTAGTGTGTCATATCCTTTAGAGTTATTCATAAGTTTTTGCTTGTTGTTTTATTCGTCTTTGTCGCTCTTTTCGTACCTTTCCCCATTAACTTTTTTTTGAGCTTTCTACAAGCTTAGACACATCTAGCGACTAGTTTTGTTTGTTCTTGGTCACGATTCATACCAACTTAACTCAAACACATAACACTTGTCATCATTCAATTCAATTATTGAAAACTCTTCAAATATCTAACATTTAACCTTAATGGTTTCATGACTTTAAACTAGATGTAACATACTTTGAATAAAATAAATTAAAAATCAAGAGTCATAAGCGACCTCTACAAGTCCCCAAAACAAATACATAAATAAAAAGATAACTATCTCAATAAAGATCCATTAACTCAATTCATCAATTAGGCGAAACTCGTTCTGTCATCAAAGTAATAATAACTTGTCTCCTCGTTAAAATAATGATAGTCCTAACTTGAATCTTCATAGAATTTGGTACTTTCTATGTTACTTGTACCTGAAATTGAAAAACTATATATCCCTGAAGGGTGAGTTATGGCTAGTATGAAATACTGAAATCACATGCATATGTCACATACATAACAAGTTTCTTATATATTCATACATATAACTAATGCAACAATCACATTTTAATTATCTTTCATTTAACCAGTAAATATCATAATTTTAGCGTTCTAAAACTTGGAGTAACTCATAATTCCTAAGCACACAACATATATATACATATAATAGTGTTGATGTAGGTCTTACCCATCACCTAAGTCACAGTTCTTAGATTTAGTGTGTCGTCCCAATATAAAACCTCCATCAGGTGAGTTGCATACGATCATCAAGTGCCTCATTAACCTACTAGACGTTACTAATGGGTGGTTAAAGCCAAGCATATGTGGCACAACAATTAATAAGCCAAGTTTAATTTAATTCCATTTAATGAACTATATTAAACAAGCACAACAAAACATGAATGTGTCCTATACTTGGATCCAAAGAGTAACCACTAGTGTTTCTAATGTTTAGACCAAGAGTATGTTCAAAATCGGCACCTAGTAATAATAAAAGTAAGCAGAAATTGCATAAAATGCTCATAAGCTTTAACTCAAGTGTGGATTGCCCTCATAAACTTTCTAAGTGTGATTTTTTGTCTCTAAATTTTTATAAATTAGCAAACAACTCCCTAGGTTAAAAATAATCTCTTAAACTTTGATTTTAGTGTGTATACACCTCATAAACTATGTGCTGTTTAAGAGGTATTTATACATGGTGTATAAACACCTCCTAAATTATGTGTTGTTTAGGGAGGTATTTATATACCAAAATCAAATTTTAGGGAATGTTTATATACTGAAATCAAAATTTAAGGGGGTTATTTGTCAATTTATAAAAGTTTAGAGGATAAAAAACCATACTTTAAAAGTTTATGAAGAAAATTTGCACTTGAGTCAAAGTTTAAGGAGGTTTTATGTATTTTCTCCTAAAAGTAATGTTTAGAATCTACTTTCTAAGAGGTTCATTCATGTTTGAACTTAAATTCCAAAATCCTATTTGAATCTTGGGTTCAACCGCTATTATTTATGTTGTTAGGATAATTTTAGAATCTTAAGATGATTTAAATTATTTAAGTTATTATTTAGAAGGCTAGAAAGCAAGAAAAGAAGGAATGAAAGATGGAACAAGTACATGAGTAAGAATCACAACTATAAACTTTAGTAGTGGTTGCTATTCTTATACAGAAGCAAGACTAAGGGTAAGGATCACAGCTGCGGACCTTGGCTGTGATCCTCTCGTCCTAAATTTTTCTTCTCCTCCTTCACACACAACTCAACATGACCCTTTGGGAAGAATATGGTCACAACCATGATCACGGTCGTGTTCCCTTCGAACATCATTTCCCTCTTTCAAATACCATTCTAAATCATCCATTCAATATCAATCACAACCCCTAACACATCACCTAACCTCTATACGTTCGACAACATCCCTTCAAACACCAAGATAAGCCAATTCGTAAATCCAAACAAACATTAAATCAACCCAAATTTATTTTATTTACATGAAACTAAAACAAAACTTTAGATTCAAGGGTGCTTACGCATTTCCTTATTGTAACAACACCCAAGGATTGATTTCACACTTTCACCCCATTGCAAATCATAAATTCCATCAAATTTTTCATTCTTTTCCATAGAAAAACGTAAATTGCATAATTTATTATGGTTAATATACCTTGTAATTGTGTTTTTGCAGCAAATTTGTCCTTTTCTTGTGATTTCTAACGTCCAGGGTTTGGCAGTTCAAATTTTAGTGCTATGATAGTTAAGAAGGTGAAAAAAGTCTTATTGGTTTAACTAAAGGTTTAAATAAGGTTAGGGTTATGGAGGGGTTTCGAACTTTTATATAACTTAAATGCCTCTATAGGCATTAGTTAATTACATGTAATACTGAAACCCGTCTTACCTTATTATCTTTATATTATTTAAATTGCTTTTGTTTCTATTTTGTTTTTCTAGAATTTATATGAATACCTTTGTGGTGGATTTCTAATGAAAACTCTTCCGCAATATATATTGGTGTTTCAAAAATTAGACCAAATGTAGTTTTTTAAAACTTAAACATTGAAAGAACCATCATACCATATTATGATAGATTTGTATTATGGATCCTTTTTATTGGAGCCATAAAAATTATTAGATATTTCTCATGAATTTTGATGATAAAAAAAAAGAGGAATGCTAATGAATTGATAAGTGTGTAGGTATTCAGATAGCATTACAAAAAGTTTAACATTACAATTTGAGCTACCTTCAAAAACTTATTTAGAAAGTCTGAAGCATTTGAAAAGAAAAGACAAGTTTGAAAATCTTTAGAGAAAGTTTCAAAAGCTTTCATAAGAAAAGTCGATACAAATACTTCAGAAATTTATTCAAAGATTTTGAAGAATGGTAAATTGATACTCTTTAGAAGGTTATTCTAATTAGGTGTATTAAGGAAATACACTTAATTTCGTTTTACTTAAATTAGAATTAAAATCCATGGGGATTATTTTTTAAGCAAATTTATCTTTAGATAAATCACAAGAAAATATCTAACGTTGGATACGAATAAGGTTGATTTTAGATTATGTGGGATTTCAATTGTAAATCTCAAGCTTAACTGAGATTTATTAATTAAAGTATATCTGACCAAGATAAGGTTATAAGATCAAGTTTAAATTTCAAACTTTAAGTTTTTCTCAAAATATTTGTGGATTATTTTTTTAAAGTTGAAAATAGATAAACATAAAGATAAGATAATCTTCAGTAATTTTAGTCATCGGAAGACTTTAGTAGAAGAGGAGAAATGATTCAAAATGTCATGTACGATGCTGAGAAGGAAAATAAATATACTTTATACTCTGGTTATAGACATTCTTTATTATCTAAAAGAGCACATAACGTTTCTTAAATACTTCTTCAGAAAGTCAGACTGAAGTTGATTATTCATCAATTTTCATTTTACTTTCATGTGGAATCATTTGAGACCAGTATTATTGTTCCCACTTATAATCTGTAAATTTTATTTGTTATTTAAGTGTAGATAGAAGTTTGATTGTATTATGTAAATCCATAATTAGCTTAAATTGTAAAGAGTTTAGATAGGTAGAGCAAAAAGCTGTTGAGGTTAAGTGTGGCTCATATCTGTAAACTTCTCTTATTTTTGATTTAATGGATTAAGTGGAATAATATCAGTGAAGTAGACTAGGTCCTCGATAGTGAAGTTGGAAGAGAGCAGTAGCCAAAAAGTCGAAATTTTATAAATCTTGAGCATAATATTCTCTTCCTTATCTCTTTTAATTTGCATTATTTAATTGTGTTATTTGTGTTGAATAATTAGAATATCATTGTTCATTAATTTAAATTATTAAGAGAGGTAATTTTATTTATATCAAAAGTTTCAAATTTTTTAAAGATATTAATTTATACCCCTTTTGATATCTTATACGGGATCAACAATAATTGAGTGAAATTCCTTACTTCTAGTGCTTAAAAAAATTGAAATCAAAGACATCATTTATGATTATTACTATTTTGTAAAAAATAATAAATATAAACTACAACATACCGATTTTTCAAGTTATAAGCTCAAATAAAATGATTAGAGAGGAGACTAACTGTAGGGGTGACAAAAAGTTTTCTAAAATAAGAAGGTTTGAAAACTTGTGAGAATTATAGGGTTGTTTAATGGGTTAATATTTTTTGGGTACATTTTTTTCTTTTTCTAATAATTTTGGTTTTCAAAAATAAAAAAAGAATAGCTTTTTAATATATTTATATGTAGGATAATAGGTACAGCACTTGATAGAAAAAGATAAGTTATAAATACCAACGGAAGATTTTCGATTGCCATTTACTAAGACAATACCGAAGTAGTACAATTGGACTTTCTTTATAAAGTGTAGGGTCTTAATGATCAAAATAAAAGTTTAGTGGACAATAAGATATTTTTAACAGTACAGTAGAGTACACTGGATTTTACCTCTTATAAGACTCCTAAGACTTATTTTATCTTACCATATAAGTTGATGGGCCTTCATGTGGGGCCTCTTGGTTTATCAAGTTTAAGCTTATATAATTGGCTATAAGTATAACATATACTTGCTATTTAAATGTCTTGTTTATATAAGAAATGTATACTTTTTCATATCGAATATTTGGATCCCTATTTCTTTTGATTTAATTTTATCAATATGGCATGTGTTTATTTAAAAAAAATGCTTCATTAATACTTTAAGGGAGTAAAGTCCCACATAAATTTTGGAGAAGCCCATTGATAATTGTTTATGATGTAAAGATAGTAAATATTTAGTCAATATTAGTTAGAAACGATTTAACCTAGTGATTGAAAAGGCTCAATAGTCATTTATTAACTTGCTTATTAATTACTTTTAGGTTAGGCATTACCAATAAATGACTAGCAAATAAGACACTTGTGTTGCGAGTATATCGATAGTTATATTTGAAATTACTATTAAAAATGATTAAAATATAATACACCTATAGTACATGTCTATAAAAAAATACATACTTATAAAATAGAGGTTTTCTATATCTATTTTCTTAAAATCTAAATTACGAAAAATCTAATAATTTTATTAGATAATAAAATAATGGCGTTACAATTATTGTAAAAAATGTGGAGTAAGAAAGTTGGAGTGGACTCTAAACTATTTAACCGTAAATGGTAGTGGGGGAAGTGGGAGAAATTAATGGAAGACAATAGAGGAGTTAATGAGAAAAAGAAATCCAATAAGTTGATAAATATACTCTTGTTAAATTAATGGGTAATTGATATAAAAGTTGATTTTATTGTTATATATTATTAGATAGAGGATAAGTAAGTAGTTTCAAAAATGAGATAGAAGTGATGATTACTTAAATTTTTTGGAATTTTAATAATACAGAAGATATTAGAGGTAATTTTTTAGCATTGTAGAATTGAGAAATGAATCAAGATGGAATTCTATAGATATGTTTAAACCTAATTTAGAAAAGAGGTCCCGAGAGAGTAGGAGTGTAGCAAAACAGAATCGCAGATTTATAAGACAAGCATGGTGGTTAAAAAGATGTATTATTACGCGTATGCTACAACGTTACAATGGGTTTGGTAATGATATAAGTTTGAAGTGTTTTATACTCACCGTGGTATATATGATAAGCTGTTGCATTATAATGCACTTGAACATGACATGATCTTGCATTTTTATCAAAAGTTTAAAAATCTCACCATTTTGACATAAAATGTTATTTGAGGATTTTTCTTTGAAAAACCTTAAAAATATTATATCATTATAGCACACATATATATATATATATACAATAATAAAGAAAGACTATAAATATGATGAGAGTAGTCCAAAGTTTACAAATGAATATATTATCAGAATACTCTAATCTTTCCAACGGAAGTATTAATGGAAATTATTATAAAATTCAAAAAATAGAAAAAAGAACACTTAATAACATGATTTATAAATATGGCACTTCCTACTGATAAAAGGAAAAGAGTTATCCTGCTTTATATAGTATTTTGTATCCTTTGTTGCATTACTATCCATCAATTGACTAAACTTCATATTTTAGACATAATTTCCTCCTCCTCCATATACTATATTTCTTTCCCCATTCCACCTCTCCCATGTTGACTTCATAGAAAAATCCATCTCATTGCAGATTTACACTCGGAGAATTTTTTTTACATTTACAGACAATAAATAACATCTACTCCTACCTGACAAACATGTGCCAAAACATTCATCGGATTCTCCCATTCCTCTCATACATTAAATTCTGAAACCGTGCAAACGTTCAGAAACAAAAAAAAAAATAAAAAATCAGATCAAATCAATGCAAAAGGCTGAATTTTATTTTGTCCTTTTGTACATGCCACGTATTACGTGTCTTTTGCAAAATGTGAACTGTTTTCCATTTTCTTTTTAAATTCTCCATAACATTATAACAAAAATCAATAAAATTGTAATTTATTCGTTTTATTTTGCATGTAATAAAAATTAAACCCATACATTATTACGACAACGGACAACTTAATCCTTTTTAACCGTGTGAGTAGTCACGAGTTGCTTGCAATGATAAGTGATAATCATGCCGGTCGGATTTGGGATTTTCTTTCCGGAAATTCTTAAAAGGACATCTCCCTAGTACGATGCTGATGAAAAATCGCTAGATTAATGCTGGAGTGCGTGCATGGGTGAGTACCCTTTTTTCACCATTTGAGCAACCGTGCTCTTTTTGATTATATAGAGCAGATGTGATAACAAGAGTCAAGCGGTTAAGAAATGTAATGTTCATTTGTCTTTCTTTTTTTCCGTTTCCTTTTCCACACCCCCAAAAACATGCAAAGAAATTGTAACTGCTTGGTTTGAAAAGATATTATCTATTTTAGTATGGAACGTTGTATGGTTTTGTCTCCTAGTACAACAGTTTTTTTGAGTGTTTCTCATCTTGGATTATTTTAGTTTAAGCATACTTAACTTTAAAGTTTCGATATGCTCTAAACTGTTATATCAAAAGATATTTTGATAATTAGAATTCCATTATCTAGTTCTTAAGGGGTATTATAATCCATCCTCCTTAAAGAATCGATATCTTCATCAATTTTGTTATATAAATCCAAAATCACCACTAAGTAAGGACTACACAATTTCGGCTGGTGGAGTGCTTTGATACTATTTGAAACAATCTGGTTAAGACTTTTTTCATCAAGGTATTGTTTATTTTGGTGTGAAATATCACATAAGTCTTATCTCTTAGTGTAATAACTTCTTAAAAGGTCACTTATCTTAGGATTATTTCAGCTTAAGTATGCTTAATTTTGAAGTTTTGACGTACTCTAAGCTACTATACCAAATGACATCTTGATTAAAAGTTCTATTATTTAGTTCTTAAGGAGTATTGTAGAAAAGGAGATATACTGGTATTAAGTGTAATTGTTTTATTTTTATGTATGAAATCAAACATCTAATGCATTAAAACATGGGTAAATTATAAAAACACCTCTCAAAACTTTTAAAATTGTTTGAATGAACTTTTAAAAAGTTAATACTTAACCCACTCAAATAAGTATGGGCTTCATTTACTTCATGAGTTGGCTATTTATGTGGTTACATGATCTTACGTGGAAGTTAAACCTCAAAAATGTAAATGCCATATCATATTTTTATGTTAATGTGGCTTAGGTACCCTAACCTAAGATAACTAGTAAATGGAATAAAGATCGTTAGATTGGTCTATACATCTCTAATCTTTATCAAATAGACTTATACATTCATGGGAAATATTTTAGCTTTGAATCCATTAGCTATCTCATTTAGAATAACCATGAAATGAGCAAGTTCTATTTTACTCTTCAATTACCAATTTGATCCTATGAATACTATTATGTCCAAGGACTTATTAATATTCAATTATTTCTTTTCATTCAGAACTTTTGGAGAGATCGAAAAAATAGTATTCTACCATGAGAACTTTGTTTTCGAAGTAAGACCAAGCAACCAAATTTAGGCAAAGAATCGTTTTCATGTGCTCAAGACACTAAGTAGACGCCTGAAGTTTTTTAAAACTTTCTTATCTATTATTTTTACATTTAAAAATTTAAAATTACTTATATCTGTTTTTTGCCTTATTCTCTCTTAATCATTTAAATAAATGTTGTTTTCACATCACTTCTTTGAAGTCATAACAAGCATGTGACAACTCCTCTTGGAAGTCCAACCTCTACATATCTTATAAGTTTTGCCTTACTTCAAGTTCTTTTTTGATTCTTGCCATACTTCAAGTTAACTACTACCCGGGGCTTGCTTAGATATTTCTACAGCTATTGCTGTTAACTGTACCTGTGTATCGTCATGGTGCTTTCAACCCATTTTTAAAAATTTTTTTTTTCAATTTTTATGATCATGGAGGATTAAGGCTTGACAGTTAGTTTTGAGTTTCTTTTCGTAGGGTTTATTGGAATTGTTTAGAATGGGGTTGGGTGATTTCAGTTGCTTAAAGGTTCAATCGAGTGGTATTGTTTTTTAAGGTTGGATCGTGTAAGAATATGGTTAGATTCGGCCAATTGATAAAAATAGTGGATCAACATGCTACGACAGGATAAAAATATTATGCGACATTTATTTCCTTTATATTTTAACATCTATGTTAGATTGTATTATTGCCACAGAAATAGCCAACTAAAAAACTAAATAGGCGCCAGCTATTTAAGAAAATAATAAGGATTGACATTTGAGAAGCTAGAGATCCGTGCAATTTTAATATTTTTAAGAGTGTTTACGTAATTTATTCTTAAAAAATCAATAAAAATGCAACTGGATACATATATCTATTTGTTGAACCGTAATAAATTGAAAAAGCTCTACTATACCGCATGATATACTCATCCACTAAAAATGCCTCGTCAGCGAGTGAATTAGAGTACCCAATAAGTGCATGAACGGAAAATTTTTTATACTTGTCAATATTGAATAGTACTCTTTAAAGAAAGTGGTATAGAAATACAGAAAACTTCTTTTCTTTAGCATCTTAATTAATCAACGTTTGTAAACACTCCTTAACATTTTTCAAAGAAATAAGATATGATTGACAACACACTGAAGTAAATTACTATATTGAGAGGCAAGTATTCATGGCAATATAATTTAAGGTAATACCATAAAATTGTCTTAATTTTATATATAAAATTTGAAATCACTGAATCACACATTGAAATTTTACTTAACAAATTTACATATGAAATTCAAATCTACTATTTATAATAATAAATTAAAATCTTACTTATTAAATTTGCTAACTTCTTAAGATAAAGTGATAATCATTCATCAATAGAATAAATTAAAAGTAAAATAATAAATTTAATACATTACCGCCTCCGCGTTTTCGATTTGCAGGGGTTAGCAATCCGCAACGCATCTCGCCACGCTGACCTGACCGTGCGTGAGCTGTCATTCATTTTCGTGATAATCCTATAAGAGCAAGGCCAAATTCGTCATTCCGAAGCCAAAATATTCTCTCACTATATTCCAAGCGTTTTCTTTTCACTGTCTTAAACTATTTACTCAACTCTTTTAACTTAACGCGGCAACCAAAAAAATAAAAAAAAGAAAATCATCATAATTAAACGCTTAACAAACAGGATTGGTATTTAGGATTTTAATTAAACTCCATTACATGATTACTTCACATTGACAAAGCCCAAACACTTGGAAGAAAAGGAAGGAAAAAAAAAAAAAAAGAACAAAAACGACTAGAAGAAGAAAACAAGACAACATAAGCACACACGAAACCAAGGTTTTAGGGCTTAAACAAGAAGAGTTTCAGTTTTCAGTTTAAGCTAAAGAAGCTCAACTATATATTATTCATTTTGATTATTGAATATTGGGTTTTTGTTATTTTTTTCCCTTTCATTATTTTTGTTCAATTGGGTGTTGCTCATATTGTGAGAATCAAGAGAAAAGTGGGGATATTGCGTTTTGTTGTGAAATTGCATGGTGGTATTTGAAAGATTTGGAGCAGATCCAGAAGACCCAGAAACCAACTGAGTTTCTGATAGATCAAGATTTGTAAAGATGGTATTTTCATCTTAATTCTTGGTTTTCTTTAGTTAAAGTTTGAGTCCTTTTTACATTGTTTAATGTAGATGGTATTGTTCTTGAACTGATCTATCAGTTGATACATTGTGTGGATAGTTCTTTGTTGCTGTTTCTTTGATGATTTGGATTGGATTTTTTTAGGGGAAATGTAGTGTTGATTGATGATGACTCAATTTGACTAGGAGGTAGAAGTGTAGTTTAGTCTGAGTTTGGTCGCACTTGGAGTTTTCTGGTGAATACGAACGTGTAATTGTTTCTTTTGGGGCGAAGGTTTTGAATGCTATCTGTTCATTATTTTGCAATTCCGTTTTTGGGTTGCGAAATGAGTGCCAAGATTGTAAATCGGAATCGTTAATTGTTTCCGTTTGAAATGGGAGGTTTTGACTTGGAAATGGAGCATATTTGGATGATGCAATGCAGTTAAATGCATGCACATCCCGGATTTGGACCTATATGCCTGTCCAAGATACCATGAGTGCTATTTCTTGATCAGACAGATGCCTTGTTCTTGAGTAGCTTGGAAGAGGAATTGTTTCTTCATAATCGATTGGAGCAAGCTGGAAGTTTTGAACTCCGGACATTTAGTTTGCGGATTCATTTGAAAATGTGCTATTTTCTGTTGCATTGCATAAAGCTGTTGTATATGTTATAATAGGGTAATCAAAATGATGTTTTGCCTTAGAAAATTCCTTAATTTTGCTGTGCAGGCTACAGTTGGATCTTTTGTTTGGCTTGAAGATCCTGAAGTAGCTTGGATAGATGGTGAAGTTTTGGAAGTTAATGGTGATGAATTAAAAGTCCTCTGCACATCAGGGAAGACGGTGAGTTCATTATTACAACATGCTAGGATATTTTTGAGTTTTCTTTTGCTAGTATACTTATTTATTCATATTCTCTACATCTTTTTCTGGAATTTATAATAGGTTAATGTCAAAGCTTCAAATGTCTATCCTAAGGATACCGAAACGCCGCCCTGTGGAGTGGATGACATGACTAAGCTGGCTTATTTGCATGAACCAGGGGTGTTGCAAAACTTAAGGTCACGATATGATATGAATGAAATATATGTGAGCATCGATCTCATATCATTGTTATTTTCTCTTTCCTCCTAGGAATATGAGTCAGGGATGGAAAGACAGAGCAGTTGGCTGAATTATCTTTTTGCTTCTCATGACTGTCTTGCTATAGTGAGACTAACACCCTACACTCTTCTGTTGTGACTTCAGACTTACACTGGAAATATATTAATTGCTGTGAACCCATTCAGAAAATTACCACATCTATATGATAGCCATATGATGGCTCAATATAAAGGGGCAGCTTTTGGTGAACTCAGTCCACATCCTTTTGCTGTAGCTGATGCTGCATATAGGTAGAGAATCAGATGCTCTATGCAAGGTTGCCCATAACATTTTATGTGCTGGATACAATAATGCCATTTTTGCTTGCAGGCTTATGATCAATGAGGGAATAAGTCAGTCCATCTTGGTTAGTGGTGAAAGTGGAGCAGGTAAAACAGAAAGCACAAAATTGCTCATGCGTTATCTTGCTTACATGGGAGGAAGAGCTGCAGTGGAGGGGAGAACTGTTGAGCAGCAAGTTTTAGAGGTAAAATACAGCATCTGATGTGTAATATTTGGCGTCACTATTACACAATTAGAGTGACAACTTTTTACTATTACTATTTTTCAGTCCAACCCAGTACTAGAAGCATTTGGTAATGCAAAGACTGTGAGAAACAATAACTCGAGGTGGGAAACCGTCTTGGTTGTGTGCGCGGATTTATATAACTTGATCAACTATATCGAAACCTACTCTCATGTCTAATTGCTTTAATTTCATTTACTTCTTGTGAACCTTATAGTCGTTTTGGCAAGTTTGTGGAGATTCAATTTGACCAAAGTGGACGGATATCTGGGGCTGCTATCCGAACTTATTTGCTGGAGAGATCACGTGTTTGTCAAGTGTCAGATCCTGAGAGAAACTATCACTGTTTCTATATGCTTTGTGCTGCACCCCCAGAGGTAAGAATTGGTTATAAATCAAGTATTTTTTGCAAATGATTTTTTCCCTTAATTGTTTTCATATATTTGACCCTCAACATGAGCAAATGGAGAAACTAGTCATGTTATCTAGTAGTAGAGTCCCTAGGCTTTTAGGAGCAGACCTAGATTGGGTTCCTAGTCACTACCCTTTCATCATTAATGCAGCAGCTTTGATTTCTTAAGAAAATTATGTCCTGCAAACGTTTAGAAATTTTGAAAGATGAAGTTTCTATGGAAGGTTGGAAACCTGGATCATGTTAAATGGTTTATCAGTCTCTTCATTTTGCAATTTCTCCTAACTTATCATTTTGTGTTTTTCGAAGATTCTCATCCTCCAAATTTCTATAACAGGATATTCAAAGATACAAATTAGGACCTGCTAGTAGTTTCCACTATTTGAATCAATCAAATTGCATCCAATTGGAAGGTGTTGATGATTCTAAAGAATACTCGGCGACAAGGAGAGCAATGGATGTTGTTGGAATTAGTTCTGATGAACAGGTATCTCATAAGTGGCAAGTGCTAATGCATCCTTCTGGTACATCTTTCTCTGTATCTTATGTCTTCTCTTCTATCAGGATGCCATATTTCGGGTTGTGGCTGCAGTGCTCCACCTAGGAAACATAGAATTTGCAAAGGGCAAGGAAATAGACTCATCAATTCCCAAGGATGAAAAGTCTTGGTTTCATCTTAGAACTGCAGCTGAACTTTTAATGTAAATGTTTAAGCTCTTTGTACTTGCATACAATGTGGGATGAATGAAGTGTTCTAGTATCTAAAATCCTTAAGCTATCTTGATATACTATCATGCATCTTGCTGATTCAATCTGCTGCTCAGGTGTGATGCAAAGGCGCTGGAAGATTCTCTATGTAAACGTGTAATTGTAACTCGTGATGAGACAATTACAAAGTGGTTAGATCCAGAAGCAGCAGCACTTAGTAGAGATGCTCTTGCAAAAATTGTGTACTCAAGGTTGTTTGACTGGTGAGTTTCTGTACATTAATCTTAGCCATTGAACGTTGAGCTTTTTCTGGTAGTTTAAAAATGGTTTCTGCTGCAGATCTTGCTCTGCTTGATTGAATTTATGTATTTGGTCATGATCTCTTTCTATGCCTACAGGATTGTAGATAAAATTAATAGTTCAATTGGCCAAGATCCAGACTCGAAGTTTTTGATTGGAGTGCTGGATATATATGGATTTGAGAGTTTCAAGACAAACAGGTGCTTAATCATTCCTTTGTGTTAATTGTAAGTGGGAATTAGTTTTCTAAGTTGGAACAACATAAAAGTGCTGTCAGCTTGCAGTATTGAGGTTATGGGGGCTCTTGACTTTGTTAGTCTGGCTTCTTTGCCACCACACCAACCCCTTCCCCACCACCCCCCCCCCCCCCCCCAAACCCCACCACTTTAACTTTGGTCTTCTGATTGCTTTTCCTTTCCTCAAGCTATTCCTAATTGCTTGACATTTGATAAATCATGGAAGCTACTAATCATAAATGAAAAGTGGAAAAATAAAATCGTGGAATCTTCCTTAGCAACTTACTGTACATTGTGAAATTTTTATATTTCTTAATTATTGCAAATAGATTCGTATTTCTTTAAGGCAAACAGCAATGATCCCTTTCTTTAATGGTCATCAAAACTTATATGAATTGTTTCAAGATCAATATGAACCAGCTACTTTGCCTTCTTGATTTAGTAGCATTTAAGCCATTTCTTCCGAGATTGATATGAAGCTTCAGTTTTTTATTTATTGTTTCCTCTGACATTCAAGACAATTTGTGGAAGCTTCACTGGAGTTTTCTGCATGTTCATAACAGATTCTCAATTCTTCCTTTCACCAAGAGTGCCTTGGACTTTAGTATGTAGGCTCTAAAAGATGTCATGCATTTACCTGCAATGGGGAGCTTGGTGAAGCTCCTAATTTGATGAGCCCTAGATTTAATTGGAATAAGATACTGACATGATGACAATCACATTTCAATCAAGAAGACAGCCTCCTTTTAAAATGATCAGGTGTTCTATTCCTTTTGTCAAAGGCAATCTCTATTAGTGAAAGTGGCAAAGATCGGCAGATGCTGTCTTGTTTGGCATAATTAATTGCTTCAAGCTGTTTCCATTAGATCAGTAGCTCTAGGATGTAATACTTCCAGAAGATATGATAAATGCTGTTTTTTGTCTCCTTTTGCAGCTTTGAGCAATTTTGCATTAATTTGACTAATGAGAAACTTCAGCAACACTTCAATCAGGTTTGTGATCTTAAACTTCTATGACTTTGACTTTTCTCACATATTAATATTGTTAATTTAGGTGGCTGGTGTTTCTGCATTTTTAACACTCTGGCTTTGCTTTTCCAGCATGTTTTCAAAATGGAACAAGAAGAGTACAAGAAAGAAGAAATTAATTGGAGCTACATTGACTTTATTGATAATCAAGATGTTTTAGATCTCATAGAGAAGGTCAGTGTGTATGAAAAAATGATTAGTTGATCTTAGCAAGAACTCCATGAATCGTATGCTATCAATTGCTGCAAATGTTGTGTAGAAGAGCTTCAGATTTGATTTTCTTCTAAAAAATATTCACAAGCATATTTTTATTTTCAAGTTCATTGACAACTAATGCCACCACCCATTTGTTATGATCCATGGATCTTCCATTTGAAAACATTCTAAAAGTTGCTTTCTTTTGTCTGGAACGGATATACCTTTGAACAGACACCCCCACCAAATAAAATTAGCTGTAGCAGTATACCTTGTGATCCTCAGCAATTTATTTATAATAATCCCTGTTGTTATTTCCTGTAGAGCTTATGGAATGATTTAATATTCATATGTTATCAGTGACAACACAATGGGTGAATTGGGATTCAGGAATGTTAAGAGTAGGCTGCAGCTGAATGGAACAGTGCTAAGTGTTGTTTAGACATCAGCTGAACATATCACCTCATTCACAAAATTGTTTAGAAAACTTAGATTTCTGTTTTATTCATATAAACAAATTGAGTGTGGGCATTTCACTCCATGGTTGACTTGAGCAGGACTTAGCAACATCTTGTTTGAATGATGGCCTTCTATTCCACCTTATAACTGCTCTTGTTATTTGGCACATCTGTGTTGTTAGTTTTAATTGGATAATTTCTTTTTTGATGTTGTCTTTACTGCAAAGAAATCATGTGATTGGAAGAGGAAATTGGCTCCTTTATTTTTTATCTTTTAGCTCTTTTGTTTAGTCTTTTCATGTTTGATTGCTATTGGGGCATTATTTGCTTTGAAACTTGAATTGCACTTTGAGTTACGTATAGTAAAATTTTGTTAAATAGCTCTTAGATATTTGTTACTGTCGGTAACTCGTATAGACAGTTATATGTTCTTCATCCGCAGAGTCGTACATTAGTATAGTTTTCAACGAGACATTCTTTCTGCATATCCTTTCTATATTTGATAGTATTTCTGTGGGTTTTCGTTTGTGACCTCTGTCTTTTGGTCAATCCAGAAACCTGGTGGCATCATTGCTCTTCTTGATGAGGCTTGGTAAGTTCTCAGTAAGAATATACTGTTGCAATACATGCAACGCAGGGTTATTTTTACTCATTACCTATTGAATTGCAAGTTACGATACTCAAAATATTACATTCGTTTTTTGCAGCATGTTTCCGAGATCAACACATGAAACATTCGCCCAGAAGCTTTACCAGACCTTTAAAAATCACAAACGCTTCTGCAAGCCCAAACTCTCACGTAGTGATTTTACTATTATGCACTATGCTGGTGATGTAAGTAAGAATTTTTGGTCGACTTTTTTCTAGTAGATAGCGATTTAGATTCTTTATGGCTATTGTTATAGATAAAAGATTTTTGACTAAAGCTTATAGTGACAAGTCGATCTAAAAATTTCAGGTCACCTATCAAACGGAGTTATTCTTGGATAAGAACAAAGACTATGTGGTTGCTGAACACCAAGCGCTCTTGAGTGCTTCTAAATGTTCATTTGTGTCTGCTTTGTTTCCGCTATTAACTGAGGAGTCATCTAAACAATCAAAGTTTTCTTCTATAGGATCACGATTCAAGGTATGACATTTTTGTACACTTTATGACTATATATTTCTCTTGATCATGGATTTTGATATATTTATTTATTTTTGCCATGCAGCAACAATTACAAGCATTGCTTGAGACTTTGAGTTCAACTGAGCCTCATTATATTCGGTGTGTAAAACCGAACAATCTTCTCAAGCCTGCCATTTTTGAGAACAAAAACATTCTCCAGCAACTTCGATGTGGGGTAAGATTCCATAAACATATTGCTGTAGGTCATTGTGTGAAGTAAATGTATCATATAAATTGTACAATTTGTAAGTTATCTTGCTATTGTGCATCTTTTATCAGGGTGTCATGGAGGCAATAAGAATAAGTTGTGCGGGTTACCCTACGAGAAAACCCTTCTTCGAATTTGTAGATAGATTTGGCATTCTTGCTCCTGAAGTTCTTGATGGAAGGTAACTTCGATTCTCTTTGGTATTGCCTGAAAGCCCATTATCATTTATAGGTAACACATCGTGCAATGCAGTTCCGATGAGGTCACTGTTTGCAAAAGGCTTTTGGAGAAGGTGCACTTGGATGGATATCAGGTACATATTTGGACAATCTAGCTTAGGATGTGATCCAGGTCCATCCCTTAATGAGAAGCTCTATTCACTATTGAGACGTGTGCTATCTCCTGAAAAAACGATCATATGCATCATTTGGTTGTAGATTGGTAAAACAAAGGTATTCTTAAGAGCTGGCCAAATGGCGGAGCTAGATGCACGCCGAACTGAGGTCTTGGGAAGATCAGCAAGTATCATACAGAGAAAAACTCGTTCCTATTTGGCTCGACGAAGCTTTATCCTGCTTCGTCGGTCTGCAATACAAATGCAAGCAATATGTAGAGGTATGAGATTGTCAAACTTTGTGAATGATGTAATATATGATATTTCCTCAACCTAGGACTGTATGTGTTGAAACTACTATATTTTCTTATATTGATTGCAGGACAACTTGCTCGTCTAGTTTATGAATGTATGCGTCGTGAAGCTTCTTCCCTGAGGATTCAGAGAGAGTTTCGCATGTATCGTGCTAGGAAAGCTTACAAAGATATGTGTTCTAGTGCAATTTGCATACAAACAGGCATGCGTGGGATGGTTGCTCGGAATGAGCTACGTTTGAGAAAGCAAATCAAGGCTGCTATTATGATTCAGGTTCAT
The DNA here is from genome assembly GCA_024138015.1 of Lumnitzera littorea. Taxonomy (NCBI): domain Eukaryota; kingdom Viridiplantae; phylum Streptophyta; class Magnoliopsida; order Myrtales; family Combretaceae; genus Lumnitzera; species Lumnitzera littorea. The sequence continues at coordinate 86,958,880 of JAMXBB010000004.1, read as the reverse complement.
GTCCTTTTGCAGAAACTACTGCTGTTTCATATTCTAGATAATTTTTACACCCGAACCTTTTGTGATTTTCTCACTTTTTTTGCATTGGAGTCCCATTTTTTTTCTTTATCAGAAGAATTCTGAGGGAAATATTTTGTCAGTGCTAAATTTAATGAAAGACTTTGCATTTATTAAATTACAACTAAGACCAAAGAACCAGAGGGCCTGGCCTAGTGTATAAGGTCCAATAATTCTCATGGCGATTTATATGAGGTTTTGAGTTCTAATCTCACTAAGGATGCTTCTTGGGCTACCTATTATGCTTAATCATTGCATGGCCTTGTGTGCCTAGAGGCAGTCAATCAAATTTTGTCCAGAACCCTCCCAAGACCACCCCACTAGTTTGGACTATGAGCTTGGTTAAATGTGGATCTAGATATAACGTATTACAGATTATCTGTATTTAATTGGCCTGATGGCCTTGAATCAATTTGTGCCCAAATATGAAGAGTATTAAAGTACGTATATGACACATCTACTAGTTTAAGCTCATGTTAGTCTTGTTCCAAATATGATAAGACTGGACCTTGTCTTTGCATATTGTGGCTAATTTTTCATATATTGAATGCAGAGTCATTGCCGCAAATACTTGGCTCAAACGCATTACTTGAAGTTAAAGAAAGCTACTATTACAACTCAATGTGCATGGAGAGGGAGGGTTGCTCGTAAAGAGCTGCGGAAGCTTAAGATGGTAACGTCTTTCAGTGCCATGTAGTCTCTTTTTTAGAAATCTGTTCCTTTTGTGGCTTAAAGTTCATAGCTTTGTTTCCATTTATAAGCAATAATGGAAGAAAGTAGTTGGTGCAACACGTGGCAATGGGCTAAAAGTTAATGTGTCTGGTCCCGTTGTTGAAAATTTAAAACGTGGGGTGAAAGCTTTTTATACTTTTGAAGAAATCTGAAAAATATTGAGCTAATCTTATTTTTACAAAGTTGGACAGGTTTCATGCATTTCTTCAACAGCATATAATGTGTAAAATGATCAGTCCATCCTGTAAAAAATCAATTCTGATAGTGAGAATTTGTCCATATTTGATCTTATCATGGAATTTTTAGATTCCTTTTGCTTGTCTCTTTTGCAGGCTGCAAGGGAAACAGGAGCTCTTCAAGCTGCGAAAAATAAGTTAGAGAAACAAGTTGAAGAACTCACATGGAGATTGCAATTGGAGAAGCGCATGAGAGTAAGTCAAGTATAGTTACAAATTTCTTATCATCTGTATGGTTTTGACTAAAGGCCCATGTGTAATGGAGACAAATTTTCACAAAAATGGCTAGGAGCAATATCATCCTCAAAAAGGGTTAGTTCATTAATTCATAAAGAAATTGGTTACTTAAGTAGCTTTTTTTTGGGGTGATTAATTACTTAAGTAGCTCCTCAACAGTTGCATTAACACTCCAAGACTGCATCTTTCTTTTCCTGTTTTATGAACTTCGATGTGAATCTTCAATTAGTATTTCAATGTTGCACCAAGGAATGGTGAAGCATTGTAAAACATGTACTATGTTCATGTTCATTTGTTTATAACCCTTTGTGTGGCATCACTGTCAATAGAAATAACTAGTCTGAGTTGCACTTCTTTTTTCAACATTAGTTAGTTGAGGGCTTTGAGATCATCTCACAGGAATAACCAATTCTAAGTTGCTCATGCAGTTATTGCTACCAATATAGCCAATATTTGTTGATTGATCTTTCTTTTTCTGTAGGCGGACCTGGAAGAAGCTAAAAATCTGGAAAATGCAAAATTGCAGTCTACTTTGCAAGATGTGCAACTCCAATACAAAGAAACTAAAGAGTTGCTTTTGAAGGAACATGAAGCTACAAAAATGGCAGCAGAAAAAGCCCCTATTATTCAGGAGGTTCCAGTCATTGACCATTCCTTGATGGAGAATCTGACCAGTGAAAATGAAAAACTCAAGGTAAGGGTGCAAAAGGTTTATATTGACTGCATCTATAATTTTGTGGTTTAGAGCATTTAGCGATGTGCCTTAATATTTGTGTTTCACTGTTTTGGATTTTTATTTTACAATATTTTCAGGCTTTGGTGAATTCACTGGAGAAGAAAATTGATGACACAGAGAAGAAGTATGAAGAAACCAGAAAGATCAGTGAAGAGAGGTTGAAGCAAGCTATGGATGCTGAGTCAAAAATAATTCAATTGAAGACTAATATGCAAAGGTTTATTTGTTTTTTTTTTTGTTTCTTTTTTTTTTTTGACTCTTTTCTTTAATGAAGCCATTCCTTCTCTGCATGTTCCTCTATGTACTTGGGAATGAAATCTGTAATTGTTTTTTATAGTTTGACTATTCACAGCCATTCTGGACTTCTCCCTTTGCAGGCTTGTAGAAAAAATATCTGACATGGAGACTGAGAATCAAATTCTTCGTCAGCAAACCTTATTAAGCTCTCCTGAGAAAGTGCTATCAGATAAGTCAACGGCTCCTGCTATTCAGGTATACACGTGCATCCAAATATCTAATGCATTCTCACATCTATCTCCATCTTCCCTTCTTTCACTCTGTAGCTCTCTCATACAATGTATTACACTTGTTCGCAGAGCTTAGAAAATGGTTACCACACTGTTGAGGAGAATAAGGCAATTGTAATATAACTCAACCTGTCCATTCCTGTCTGTTTCATGCTGCAGTGCCTTCAATCATTTACTGTATAGTAACAATTTTTTCCTGCAGGAAACAACACCAACTGCAACTCCTGTTAAAAAGTATGGCACTGAATCTGATAGCAAGTTTAGGAGATCTAATGTTGAACGGCAGCAGGTTTGCACTTTTGAGATTTTTCAAATTGTGCAGTATTCTTTTTGCTCCATGTTTCCCTAACAAAGCATTGAATTGTCTGTAGGAGAGCATTGATACACTCATTAATTGTGTTAAGAAGAACATTGGCTTCAGCCAGGGGAAGCCTATTGCTGCATTTACTATTTATAAATGTCTTCTACATTGGAAATCTTTTGAAGCTGAAAGGACTAGTGTGTTTGATCGGCTTATTCAGATGATTGGTTCAGCTATTGAGGTAATTACGTTGATTGTAGCTTTTTTAAAGATGAGCTTGATTGAGTAATTTGGCATGTCTGTTACATTTTTTCAAATGTGTGGAACAAGAAATTTTGGTCCCTGGGGCAAATAGTTTGAGATTTGCAGATGATGGAAAACTTGGAATTATGATTGCATGTAGCTTTTCTTTTTCCTTTGATATAGATTTTCTTTTCTTTCTTTTGCTAGTCTGTAATTATGAGAGGCATATTTTCTCTTGTTATGCTGCTGCTGTATAGACTCATATGGTCCATTTAATTTGTAAACCGTCTCAAATTGAAATTTTCCTTTCTTCTTGTTTTTCTGTTATCACAGAGTGAGGATAACAATGATCATATGGCTTATTGGTTGTCAAATACATCTACTTTACTGTTCTTGCTTCAACGAAGTCTGAAGTCTTCTGGTGGCACAACTGCACATAAAAAACCTCCGAATCCAACTTCTTTTCTTGGCAGGATGACAGTATGAAATTCTCCTTCTTTTGTCTTGTTGCTTTCCCTGGTGGGAAGAGATTGTGATTTAACAATATCTTTTTTATCCGATATATCGTTTATTTTTCTTTCTTCAGGGTTTTCTTTCCTCTCCATCATCTGCAAACCTTGCTGCTGCTGCTGCTGCTGCTGCAGCAACAGTAGTACGCCAAGTAGAAGCAAAGTACCCAGCTTTACTTTTCAAACAGCAACTCACTGCATATGTGGAGAAAATTTATGGAATCATTAGGGACAACTTGAAAAAGGAATTGTCATCTTTGCTTTCCTTATGCATTCAGGTATAGTGAATTACTGGCTTTCCTACTAAAGAAAGTGTTTGATTCCTGTGGCTTACATGAGGATAAATTACTAGATTAACTATGATTGATTGGGTTCTATGATTGTCAAAACCATGTGTTAACTACTATGAAAATGAAATGTTTGTAGTTCACAGCTCTGGCTAAAGTGCTTTAAAAAATAGGGAAAAAAACTCTTTATCCTAAACGATGATATTTCTTTTGATTCTTCTTTCGTTCTCCAAGTCATTTGATCCACAACTAATGGCCTTCTGTCAAATTGTAGTAGTATATGCTGATAGCTCATGGTTGGCATGGTAAAATTTGCCTGATCTATTTGTTTCTTTGCAAAGTGTGTTGAATAATCTACTTACTATTACTATGACTAATTGTCTTTCATCTTCTACTACTTGGACCTGTACCCCACCTTACAGTAGCAGCATGATTTAGGCGAAAGTTATCTGCAAAACGAATTAGAAAACTTACTTGACATAGTTAAAACTTGTCTTCCAGAACTACCTTTGCTTCATTTACAAGTTAAAAAGTTCAGTGTTCAAAAACTACTTCTGTTCTATTTACAAGTTAAAACTTCAGTGTTTGAAAACTACTTTTGTTCCATTTACAAAATTGTAAATTCTTTAGAGCAAATGTGAGAACTGTCAGTTTGCAGTTTTCACCATAGCTTACCCCTCCCTTCTTCCTCCCTCCCTCCTGAATGTGTTGATCTCTCAAATTCTTAAATGACCCTCTTTGTGGTTCTTTGATGAAAGAAAATCTTATTGAACTTGTTGAATGGTGAAATTTCCTTGTGGATCTGCTTGCATATATCTCTCGTTAACTCTCTTCTGGTCTTTACTTTAGGCTCCAAGGACATCCAAGGGGAGTGTGCTTAGATCTGGACGGTCTTTCGGGAAAGATTCTCCTTCAAGTCACTGGCAGGGCATTATTGAAAGCTTGAATACTCTTCTCTGTACACTGAAAGAAAACTTTGTAAGGATCTTCCATTTTATCTTTTTCTTTGCTAGTGAAAGTTTGAGCAGCAATTTATTTGAACCTCTGAGAAAAGGGATACTAATGGTCTTCCGTCTTATAGGTGCCTCCAATTTTGGTACAGAAGATCTACACTCAAACTTTCTCATATATTAATGTTCAGCTATTTAATAGGTAATGGTTGTCCTTCTTTTACACTATAGATAGGAAGAACCAATCTTGCTAAGCTAACTTTGGCAATATTGTTCAGTCTTCTTTTGCGTCGGGAGTGTTGCACATTTAGCAATGGGGAGTATGTCAAGGCTGGTTTAGCTGAACTAGAATTGTGGTCTGCCCAAGCAAAAGAAGAGGTACATTCCTCGTAAAAAATTTTGATGGCTGAAGCTGTTCAATAGGTTTGAATGTAATTTCCTTTGTTGGTTTTTGGTATTTTGAAATGCAGTATGCAGGCTCATCCTGGGAGGAACTTAAGCATATAAGACAGGCAGTTGGATTCTTGGTATGATTAAACTTTCTCTCTCTCTTCAAAGCATGTGCCTATTAATGAGTTTGTTAAGAGATATTGTGTTTCCCTTCTTTGAGTTCTACTGCAGCATATTTGGTCTCCTATTTCTTTGCTTGATGATTAAAATATTTCTTACTTGCTATCTTTTTCCAATCGAATTGATGACATCTTTTTTGAATTTTGATAAGTGATACCATATTGACAATTGGCTTTTTTATGCATCATTGCATTCAGAACTCTGAATTACCCAATATTTTCATAGTTGATGATGAGTCAGCATACCTTATGAAAATTTTAAGGGACGCTAGTTTCATCTAATTCCCAATTACTTGAATGCACAGGTTATCCATCAGAAGTACAGGATTTCCTATGATGAAATAACCAATGATCTGTGCCCTGTAAGCTCTCTCTCTCTCTCTCTCTCTCTCTCTCTACATGTCTCAGTTCTAGATGCAATCCCTGGTTTGCTGACATAAATTCTTCGTTTGTTTAGATCTTGAGTGTTCAGCAGTTGTACAGAATATGTACATTGTATTGGGATGACAGCTACAATACTCGAAGTGTATCTCCTGCAGTAAGTCCTCAAAAGGAACATTTCTGATAGTTGGAATTTGGAAGTAGTTGCTTTGCCATGTTTATATGTAACTAAAATAATATTTTTGTGCTTTTAGGTCATTGCCAGTATGAGGGTACTAATGACAGAAGACTCGAATAATGCTGTCAGCAATTCATTTTTGCTAGATGACAACTCCAGGTTTGTTTCTTTTTTCTCTACGTTATGTTTTTACTGAATTCACGTGTGGTACTGATGGTGTATTTTTCATATACTCAACAAACATATATATTGGTTATGCTATTTGGACATGTGATGTGTGGAATGGATCATGAATGCTTTTGTCAACAAAATGCCCCTTTGTTTACCTTCTGACGAACCCCACTGCAAGACACTTAATTGATGCTTTGAATTACAGCATCCCCTTCTCGGTTGATGACCTTTCTGGTTCACTGCAAGTGAAGGATTTCGAAGATGTCACACCAGCAGAGGAACTTCATGACAATCCAGCCTTCCAATTTTTGCATGAATGAGGCTAAGGTGATTGTTAAGAGTCCCATCTCATTATTGTTGCAGTAATTTCAAGTATCTTCTCAAAGCAGTGGTGGTTGTAAATTTATTATTTCATCTGCTTTGGGATTATATATAATATATATATATATTTTTTTTCTTTTCCTGTGTCGGTACCCTGCCATATAGTTATTTATTCAATTTTTTAATTTGATTATAACTGTAAAATATGCAGTAAAAAAGGCAGGGAAATAGTTTTGGTTGAGTTTTGGGCATTGTCTCATTTTTATATTGTTTCTTTCTTTCTTTCTTTCTTTCTTTTTTTTATTTTTTATTTTTTATTTTTTATTTGGATCCGCCATTGCTGGCAATTATTATACCACAAGCAATGTGTATATTTCTGCTACTGTGGTGGCTGACAAAAGGGCTCTCCACCCCAAGTTTATTGTACAAAGAAAAACGATATATTGTGAACTCAGTAAAGAAAATCATATTGGATTTGGTTTTTCCTTTTTTATTGGTTTGTGTTATTTTTCTTTGTTCCTTGACTTCATCACCTTCCATCTCCTGGCCACTTTTAGGAGACACCTACATTCACGGCAGTGTGCGCATTATTGAAGCCTGGTTCTCGTTGGCTCTTTTTATTCTTTTCCCCCTTCCCTTCTCTTTTGGGCTGGCATGGTTGTCAAAATTATGAATCAAACTCATTCGACTGTCTACTGTGAGTTTATGATTTTGTGAGGTTTTTCATAAGTTAAAATAGATGCAAAACTGTTTAGGTGTAGATTCTCGATACAATGCGGGTTTATGTTTTTGTATATGATTCTACCTTTGATCCTTCGTAAAAATCACAATTTTAACAATCTTGTTGGCTGGTTTATATACCTAAAAGGTAGCCTGATTAAACTAAGTCATGCTAATGCCTTCGGAGTCTTTGTGCTAAGAACCTATTGCATCAATTTGATCAGCTCAGTTAGATTTGCAGTAGTAGATTAACCCAAAACTGGATAACAAAATTTGAAAAATTGATAACCTAATAAGCACATATTGGATATGGACGTTCAACAGGATGAATCCAACAATTATTCCTCTCTTCTAATTGATTAGGATGATCTGTCTTGATATATGGATTTTCCCCTTTCTCGTAGTAAAGCTTGGAAGGCTGGTATATATTAATCAATATAAATTTAGATTGGCAAAGGAAAAAAAAAATGAATAAAAAGAAGGATCTATCTTAATCTAAGCTACTTTAACAAAATCTCGGGAAACCATTTAATACTCTCTTTTATTTGATGCAAAAGGTTGGATTTCATGCAAATGAATATGAAAATTTGATCCCAAGACCGGCCTCTCTCTCTCTCTCTCTATTTTTGGGCCAAGCAAAGACTAATTATTAGGATGTGAAACTTTTTGTTTTTTTGGGTTTGACAGGAAGCTCTCGGGGCGAGTCACATACAATAAGTTTACATTTGCGTAAATAATCCACAAAGAGAGATTTTCCTTATTCTGCTCTTATGAGGAAGACTTGAATCGTTAAGCAACTTGGGCCAAGTTTGAACTGCTTTCTAAACTTTCCTCTCATTTGATAGCCTCTTCACAAGACAAGGCAGGAAATGTCTTTCTAGTAAATAAGTACCGCATGCTGATAAATAAAGTCACACGAGAACATACATCATTAAAATGAAAACAAACTCGGAAAAAGGTTAAAATAAAAAGGATGCCCCTTTCCTGTGACCAGCTAACCACCTTAGCCAAATTTTAAAAATTAACCCTAAAGTTTTTCTAAATTATTGAAAAATTATTTCTTATTGTACTTTTTTGCATTTTTGTCCACCTAATTTTTCTTTAAGTAGAAAGCTTGGTTCTTCTCCCACAAGCACTCTCTGGTTTGGTTTCGTAAACTTACAAGTTTGAATTTTTAAAAGATCAAGGGAATGAAAAATTGGATTAGTAAATCTTATTTCACATAGGACAATAGCGAGATGAGGACAAAATAAAGTATAGAAACTATAATCTTGGACGAAACTGACTAACAATTTCAAAGAACAAGTTGTAGCAATTAACAAATATGGCCTGAAAACACAAATGATGTTTTTGAAGACAAATGGATAGCAAAATTTTAATGCGACAATTACATTTGTGAGTTGCAAATTTTGATTTTTCTTGGAAAAAATTGAGAAAATAGCATGTAACTATGAATTTCGCACATTTACTTTATGGTGCCTAAGTATCGCCCATGGGCGCATAAGGCATTGCCCGTGAGTACCCACATGTCGCCCATGAGTGAGTAAGTCTCGCCCAAGAGCGCTTGGGGCACCCCGGGCGTGCTTAAGTGTGGCCCATAGGCAATAAAGTGTTGGCCAAGGGTGCCCAAGCATCACCTATGCATAGTCTTTGGTTGTCTATGGGCGACCAAGGTATTAACCGTCGGTGCTCATGTGTCGCTCGGGATCCCCCAAGAGCGCTCATTCGTCACTTAAGGGTGTCTAGGTGTCACCCAAGTGTCTTCCACAGGCGCCTAAAGTGTTACCCATGGCATCGCCCATGTATCGCTTATAAGTGCCTAAGGTGTTGCTCGAGAGCACCCATACGTTGCCCGTAGGTGAGAAGGTATTGCCCAAGGTTGCTCATTCGTCGCCCAAGGGTGATAATTTCACTCCTAAGGGCGCTAAGGCTTTGCCTATGTGTTGCCCAATGGTGCCTATGCGTTGTCTAAGGGCACCCTTAGATCATTTGAGGGTGCCCTCGGGTCATCTTAAGGCACCCCCACGTTACCCAGAGGTCGTCTATGGAGCCCTTAGGCATGAGTGGCCATGTATCGCCCGATGAGCGCCATGAGGGCCTAAGGTGTGCCATGGGGGTCTAGGGCATGCCATGATCGAAGATCTTTCATTGAAGTGTGTTTTTTTTTCCTAAACCATTCCACCTAAAGGTTTTTTATTGTGTTGCCCAAGGGTATGCTCCATCTTATCATGGAGCACCTAAGCATCGATGCCTATTTGTTGTCGGCAGGGCGTTTTGAGGAAAGCCATAAGGCACTCGGTGCAAGCTATAATTGATAAATTTTTCGATAGAATGTGCTTTTATTCAAAAGCATTTCACCTAAAGGTTTTCTATTGTGTCTCCCAAGGTTATGCTCCATTTTAGCATGGAGCACTCGGGCGTCCGCGGCCATACATCATTCGTGGGGCACTTCGAGGCATATTACGAGTGCCCAGGGCGTTCTGTGATCGAAAATCTTCTGATGAAATGCATTATTTTTCAAAACCATTCTACCTAAAGCTTATCTTTCATGTCGCCCATGTGTGTGCTTCGTTTTTGCATAGAGCGCCATGGCGTTGACACCCATGTGTTGCTCGTGGGTGCCTTAGGGCATGCTACAGGTGCTTGAGGAATGCCATGATCCAAAATCTTCCAATGAAACGTGTTTTCATTTTCAAAAGCATTCCTCCCAAAATAAATCTAAATTTTTTTAGAACTCTCCAAAAGTTGTTGCACTTTAATTTCACATTTTTGTGAATTTTTATGAATTTTCCCTTTTTTTCCATTCAAAAAATAAAAAATATATTTCCCATGCTTGGAAAATTTTTGCACTATTTTTATACATTAGTTTAGAATATATTCTTCAACTCTACAAAAAATCTCATCACAATTTAATTTCTACATTTTTTTAGAGGTAAGGTGTTATTTTGCCAAAATCAATATCTTCTCCTATTGAATCAAAAAATGCTTATAAAGCTTTTTAAGGAGGATGTGCTGCCTGCATAGCATGTAAGCAAGGCTCGACGTATGTGCTCAAGGCCTATCATCAACTATGTTCTTATGCTATCATCAGGCTTGCCATGCATGCGTAGTGGCATCATCGGTAGGTTTGAGATGGTCTTGGACTATCGGCTATCGGTATTGTGTATCGTGTGTCACCCCCCTCAGGTGGCACAAGTGTAGCCCATGTACGCACATGATAGCCATTGGGCGCTTCATGGGTACCTTTGGGCGACCCTTGGGGTGCTCTTATTTGACATGTCTTTGTCAATACTCGACGTGTTGTGTCCCTCGATGCTTTACTAGCAACCGCTTTGGTAGTGCTTTGGGGAGCCTCGACTGACCTTTTGGTGCTCTTAGGGTATCCCTTGGGCATTCTTTTTTGGCATGTCTTTGTCGGTATTCGTTGTACAATTTCCCTCGATGCTTCATAGGAAACCACTTGGCCACTTGCTAGCAAACTTTTGATGTTCTTGAGGGACCCTTAAGCGTACCTTCTCGGGCATGTCCCTATCAATATTAAATGTGTTTTACACCCATGACGTTATATGGGCACTCCAGTGTCACTCGTCGGACGCTACAATGGGTGACCCTCGAGCAACTCAAGGACAGTGCATGGATAGCCCTTAGGCACTACATGGGCAGCCTATGGACTTATGCCCTTCCTTATCGGTACTCGATACCCCTCAACACAACTTGGGTGACGCTTAGGCACTTGACGTGCACTTGTCGGGTGACCTTTGGGTGTTCTATGGTGCTCGAGGGGTGTTGCCTAAGCGACCGTTAGGTACTCTTTAGCCTATCCTTGTATGCACAATTAGGGCTCTATTCATACCCACGTTCGGTGATGTTAGGTTATCTTTGTTAGGCTACACCATGCACAACATCCAAGGTGAATCTCTTTTGCTCTTATGGTAGTAACAAGTCTTGCTTGGGTGTCCTAATGCTCAGTAGGGTATGCAAGTAGTGTATGCATGGCATATGCTGGTAGGCTCTATGCTTGTGTATGGAATTGCCCATTTATGCTACTTTTCAGTTATTGTCCATGTGTGCACCTAATCTCGTAGATGAATTCGACGATTCCTGTATTGTATACATGCTATAAGAATTGTTTTGCCTCAGTAACTCCTTTCTTGGGGTTGGTCGGTGGACGCTATGGTAGCCACCGTGTTCTATGCAAGCATGACTTTGGATGTAGCTGTTATGGCACATGGCTGCTTACCCGTTCTCTCGGATTTAGAGCATTTGTTTGGGCACGAGCATGGCTTTATCTGCCTTTTCAATTATTCTTTGGTTCGAATGGTTGACCCCGGCCTCCCATGATCGTGTTCACTTGCGAACATCTCATAGATATGGGTAGTTGGAGTTTATGAAGGAATCCTACCTGGTTGATCTTGCCTGTAGTCATATGCTTGTCTTAAAGATTAAGCTATGCATCTATAAGTATGAACTAATTCAGATAGTGAAATTGCAAATGGCTCATTAAATCAGTCATAGCTTGTTTGATTGTATCTACTACTTGGATAACTATAGTAATTCTAGAGCTAATACGTATAACAAACCCCGACTTCTGGAAGGGATGTATTTATTAGATAAAAGGTTGATGTAGGCTTCGTCCATTGCTTTGATGATTCATGATAACTCAACGAATTGTATGGCCATCGTATCGGTGATGCATCATTCAAATTTCTATCTCATTAACTTTCGATGGTAGGATAGTAGCCTAACACAGTGGTGACAGATGACAGAGAATTAAGGTTTAGATTCGAAGAAGGAGCTTGAGAAACGGCTACCACATTCAAGGAAGGCAATAGTCGTGCAAATTACCTAATCCTGACATGGGGAGGTAGTGACAACAAATAACAATATTGGTCTCTTTAAGTCTGGTAATTGGAATGAGTAGAATCTAAATCCCTTAACGAAGATCTATTAGAGGGCAAGTCTAGTGCCAGCAGCCGTGGTAATTCCAGCTCCAATAGTGTATATTTAAGTTGTTGTGGTTAAAAAGCTTGTAGTTGGACTTTGGGTTGGGTCAACTAGTCCACCTTACGGTGTGCACTAATTAGTTCGTCCCTTCTATTAGCAATGTGATGCTGGTCTTAACTGGTTGAGTTATGCCTCCGGTGTTGTTACTTTGAAAAAATTAGAGTGCTTAAAGTAAGCCTACACTCTTGATACATTAGCATGGGATAACATATAGGATTCCGATCTTATTGTGTTAGCCTTTGGGATCGGAGTAATGATTAATAGGGATAGTCGAGGGCATTCGTAATTCATAGTCAGAGGTGAAATTCTTAAATTTATGAAAGATGAACAATTTTGAAAGCATTTGCCAAGGATATTTTTATTAATCAAGAACGAAAGTTGGGGGCTTGAAGACGATTATATACCATCTTAGTCTCAACCATAAACTTATATAAGTTTTATTTTTGGTTATACATATATATATATATATATATATGGCTTTCTATAAATACTAGAGGTGCATGTGTGTATGCTTCAATATAAAATATGTCCACATATCTAAAAGTAAAAAGGTTTACAGCTCTTCAATTTACGGTGTCTATTACAGGTTGCAATTATAAAAGACTATATACTAAATTTGCTACTCTCTCAATGTGGGCTAAATTTCAAATGATGCTACAAAACTATGGAATCAAATAAGATGTTTTGATTCAATAAGATTGCGAACAGCCCTTTGGTTTTAGCAAACACAAGTTATTTCTTTTAGCCTAATGAGAGAGGGGTGCCTAGGAGAAATGAGAATGACGGGATGTGCATCGGTTGATATAGACACATGCTATGTACGCATAAAAAACTATGACAATGCATGTTAAAATTGTTTAGAATATTTTATGCATTTGACCCCAAATTATATGTTGCAATTGGGATATTGAGGATAAGTCGGCAGAGCAGTCAAAATCGACTTTTCAGAACAATTAATGAGGATCGACAGTATTTGAACGCCAAACTAGAAATTTAGAAGAAACAGTCCTCCTTATCATCCCATAAGAAGTTCACATGGTCTATTGAAATGGTACCACTAAAAACTCAAGGTGTGGACCACAACAAATTCTTCTTTCTGGTTAGGGACCAAGAGTTTCTTGATCTATAATGACACCTACAGGACCACTCTATTTCATCATAGCTCTAGTATTCTTGTATCTTCATTTCACACACATATCTATCTTAATTATAAATACACAAAACTATTAGTTAGGTGCTGATAATTTCCTGAATTTTCAAAGTGTTATTATACCTAACAGTGACTTTTGAAATATACAGATAACTCCGAAACTATTGTTGCAGTCTCAAATGTATTGCTTAAATGACTAAAGACAGCGATAGTTTAAAGATTTAGTGATGTTTTAAAGTCTATATATATATATATATATTCAGACTATTCTTTGGTGCTCATATAACAATCGTTTCATTTACATGAACGGAAAACAACTATTTAAATCTATGTATTTTATTTTTTTAAATTGTCACTGTTTTTATCTCGTAGCCCTTATTACTAAAAAGCTGTAAGTTAGCATGATCTCTTGCTATTAATAATATCAAGTTTGAAAAATAAAAATATTTTCAGTGAAACAATTGATTTCAAATGGATTTATAAAGATGAAAAGGATTTATAAAGTATCAATCTGGTAGAATTTGCATCGTGGACAAAGGGCAAGTTTGGCTGGGTCGGAATGGCCCCTCGTGGGTAACCCCCAAAGTTCACCTGACGGGATCACCTGCAGTTGGTCCATAGCGATTTTGGGTCCATTACATTCCCCACAAAAAGTCATGTCAACCACATGAATCTGACGATGGTGGGCCCATTTGATATAGTTCTAGGTTTTTGTAGCCAAGGAGTATATATATATATGATGAAAGAAGTACGGGGAAATAGGGAAATTGGGGAAAATTTTTAATATATATATATATATGATGAAAGAAGTAAGGGAAAATATTTTTTCAATCCCATATTGTGTTGCATGAGGTTTGGGAAAGTAAGAGGAAATTGGGGAAAATTTTTAATATATATATACATATATATATATATGATGAAAGAAGTATGGGGAAATATTTTTTCATTCCCATATTATGTTGCGTGAGGTTTGGGAAAATAAGGGGAAATTGGGGAAAAATTTTATGAGTAGTTCTAGCCTAGGCTTTGGAAAATGGTAAGTTTGCTTCAGTATGATGTCCTTGACCTTCATCAATCTCATGGTCCCGTCTGCCTTTGTTCATAATTCACCAAAATTAATTATATGGCTAATTGTTATGGATAATTTGCATCTCTCTATTAATTATATGCTATCATAAGTAATTATTAATAGCATGTTGATTATTGTGTCTACCTTTTTACATTTAGAGACATATGATTATGGGTACACAAACAGGAGTGAAGTGAATAATTACATAAATTTATTTGAAAATGGATCATCCTCTCTCTTTCCATTCTCTTTCTATCAATCTTCGTTATTTATATGTTATCCCATGTAATTAATATTTATAAGGAGGATGTTGTTGCCACAACAATGTCAAAAGATAGTCAAGAATTTAAGCACTTTATAATTGATGGAAATTGAGAATGTAAAAATAGAGAGATTCTGAATCCAATTTATTTACATTGTAAATTTTAATACCATTAAGACCAAATCGACCTTGGACTGAAATGTTGATATTAGGAGATTAACAATTGAACAGTTACAAGTTTGAAATCTGATGTGGATATATATCTTGCAAAGCATGGTTAGTCTCATTCTAGGAAATTGATCATTCATAGGAGAATTAACCTCAACTTATGGTAAGTATAATATATTTTATACAAGGGATAAGACAACTCTCATATGAAATAAGATAGATACAAAATAAGATATGATAAACTGTTTTTCTAAGAAAGAAACACTAGTGACCATCCTAACATCAAGATCACTTCCATGAGATTCTCAATTTAGTTTCATGGGGCTAGAATGGCAATGGTTGTGGCTTTGTATGGTGGAAAAGGTTATGAAGTGGATTTTTAGATCTTTTGCATAAAAGTGAGAACTCTGGAAGAGAAGAGGATGCCAATAATGTATAAGTTTCTAGTCAATTTGTGACATTCATATATGAACTTTTAGTAAGACATAATTGAGAGTCTATTTTCATATAAAAAACATTTCTACTTTGATATAGTAAACTTGTTATGCTTCTATGGGTTTTCACCCCATTTTTACATGCAGTTTTTTACATAAATTTTGGTGTTCTCTCTCTCTTTACTATTATTTCATTGTATTGTAATAACTTATCCATCTGAAGCTTTCACATTGGTGCATAACACAAAACCATCACTTGGGATATAATCTCAAGCCATGCCCTTGGCCACTATATTTCGTATAATACTACCAAGTGCATAGTTAAGTAATTAACACTCAACTAATAATTAGGATAATCTTAAGATATTTTAATTGTTGGTTCTTCATTCATAATATAACAAACGTAGAAGGAATTATCTCTAAGGATTTACCATTCATCTACCTCAAATTAACAAGAATAACAGAATCATGTACTAAAGTACATCTTGAGGATTGGATAAGAGGACCACCAAGAGAATATAATAGGTAGATTTCATGAAATCTTTTGTAATGAATAAGGTTAGGTTGGTAGAACTGTAACCAAAACTCATAAGAGAAGGACAAAAATAATAGATAAATAAAACTATTGTGGGATATGTTACCATATCCTATTGACCAGCACACAGTCAGACTCAATACCAGCCCTAGGATTGTTTCAAATTCAACGGTGAGGATCAATTCCCAATATCCCACCAAAATGTACTAAAGTACAAAGGAAAAGACATTATCCCTCGATCACCATCAAATCATACTCTACAATATAATCGAAACTCTTCTTACTTGAATTGGACAAGCCAGTCACTTTCATCGCCATATGGCCCGATGAGGAATTCTTAACATAATGGGGATTTTAAATGGATAATTCTTGATGTATCTTGTCATCATTCTTGGAATTTCGTGGTTATAATCCTTTTACTAGAAAATATATACAGTAGATATTAGGGCACACAACACAATACAAGTTATTTGAACGATAACAGGTTGAATTGCAAATGCACTTCTCCATTTTTATCTCAGTATGGATATATTCTAAATTTATAAAGTGCATTTTAATATTTTAAACTCTTATGAATTAAGAACATTAGATGATAAGTACCTTTTTCACGCACTAAAATCAAAATCTAAGGATATCAATATTAAAATACACTTTTGATAAGTTTGGAAATATATTTGTATTGAAATCAAAATTTAGGGTGTTATTTGTAATTTCTTGGGATTATTTGTCAATTTATATTAATTTATGGGGTGTTAAGATATACTTAATAAATTAAAGATTGTAACCCGAGGATCAAGATTTAGAGGATTACTTGTGAATTATAATTATAGTAATAAATAATAAGAAATCAAAGTTTTTCAATTTGAGCTTGTTGACAATCTTAGGCAAATGCCAAAGAAAAGTAAAGAAGCTATTGCAAAAGCTATATGATAACGCATATCCAACTATCATATATATTTTCTTTTATAGGTCCTGAAAGTAGAATTGGTTACTTAGGAAAATTAGAGTTTTTTGCAAAAATTTATTAGAAGCCTCCCATTTGATTACTTAGTTAACATTTAGCATAAAACGATATATGAACAACAAATAAAATATAAAATAAAGAAAAGTAGAGATAAGAAGATCAAGCTTAAGAATTATAGTACTTCGGCTTTATGCTAATTGTACTCTTCTAACTTCATTGTTGGGGAGTTGTTATTCTACACCGATGCTATTCCATTGTTCACTTTTTAATATTTCAATTAAGAGAGAAATAAATACAAGTCTTCTACTTTGTCTCATTATGTTAGCCTCACCTAATCACAGGTCTATAGAATAATGTATATCTCTCTTAACATATAAAGTCTAACACTCGAGAGTAAGATTTATAGATACGTAAGGACTAAATAGAATGATCCTCACAATATAAGTGTATAAAGAAAACATATTATGAAAGTAGAGTTTTAGCTTTTGATCATTAGCTTCTGATTATGTCTTTAAATTCTTTCCAGAGTAAAGTTTGCAATTAAAAGTTACAAATCAATGTGTTTCTTGAAAATCCGAACTGCCTTATTTATATATCTTTTAAGTGTATCATTTCTTTGCTAATATCTTGGAGAATTCTTTTGCAAGTCTTGAAAGATCTTGAACTATCTTGAAATAGCCATTAGAGAGCGTGTTTGCTAATTTGTGGAAGTTAAATCACTTTTCTTGATTGATTCTAATTAGAACATTGGATTGCTGCTACAATAGAGAATAAGGTTAGTACAAATTCTTGCTTATTTCTTTACTTCAACTCTAGCATTCTTCAAAAAACTTTCACAAATTTGAACTCCTTTTGCTAATATAAATCCTTACAAATTAGGAGCTTATCTCTGGCTTAACAAGTTTTGAAATTCAAAAATTTTAATGCTTTGATATTTCTCATTGCAACTTTACATGAAAACTTTGTAGTGTATCATATTAATTTGAATTTGCATATCCATAAAATTTGTTTTTATTTGGTTGTTTAAATTTGAAATAAAAATTTGCATCAAGTAATAAGATTCATCCTTATCTTATATTAGCTTTACACATTCAACTTAATTTGATCTTGAAAAGGTAATGTCATTTGTATCTCTACAAAATCCTACAATTATATTCATGAATTTGCATAAAATATTTTCAAGAATATCTTGGAAATAATATGATAAATTTATTCTTAACAAAATCTATCGTGTATCATAAAATTCTTGTCTAACTAACTTTGTCATAAAATAAGTTGAATAATCCGCCTTGATTCCCATTGATATATGTCCAACTTAGTAGAATGCGTTGGATAAATTATCCAAATTTATCCAATAAGTAAAGTCGTGTCTTCAAACCATTAAAAGTCTAATAAACCACTTAAACTGCACTATTATGTAAATATCTGATTTTGTTGAGTGTTTTTGATTTAGTCTTGAAATTAGTTTTTGATTCTCAAAATTAAACCTTAAATATAAACTTTGCCTAGTGACTTGCATACTTAGTACACTGATTAAACATTTTTATTCTTTTTTGTTATCATTAAAATTATGATAAGAGAATTTAACATTCTCCCCTTTTTTGATGATAAGAAAAAACTTTCTAAAAAAAAAATTGAATATACAAAGTTTTGTATATGTTTCTTACTATTATATTAGACGCAAACATGTTTAGAAAATTTTAAAGTGATTATCAGAAATTTTAAAAACTTTTCAAAAATCCAAATTTCAAGGTTATTGATTAAGATAACAAGTTATGTTCATCAGATCAAATTATAATAACAAGTTATCAGTCATCTTTGATCAATTTATCCATATTTTAAATTCAATATTTTTCCTTATTCTTCTCTCCCCTTTTGTTATCATCTTGGAATTTACTCCTTTTAAATCTGATATAGAAAAGAAAATGGATAAAAGAATTTAAAGGAAACATGGACACTTATATTTCATTGGCAAAAAACCGAATAGACTAAGTTGTCCCTGAACTTGACTCTGACATTGGCTTTGAACATAGAACAAACTTTAAGTACCAGACTCAAACACACTTAGACTAGAGTGAACTAAAAATATACTTATCAAACAAAATAGATGCTAGATACATTAAAAGAAAAGATAAACATAAACTTGATAGATCTTGAAATGATTCACTTCTTCTTCTTTTTAGGATAGCTATTCTTGATCCTTCTTAAAGAGTTAGATGATGGTGGAGTTGGTTCTTTCTTTGGTAACATTAGAATAGTAGATTGAGGAACCTAAAGTGTGGTTTCCTCAGCTGCTATATTAGAAATAGCTGATAAAGTTAGTGATGAAACAAGTTATGCAATTGGAGGTGATTGAGCAATTGGTTTTTGTTTAGCTAGACTCAATGAAGTTTGATTAGTTGGAGGAACTTGTGGTTCAGGTGAAGGAGATTGATTAGGTTTGGCTTCAGTTGGATTTTCAAATGGTGGAACTTGTAGTTCTACTGGTGGTTGGAAGAATGGTGCAACAGGTGGTGTGTTAGTTGAAGGTAGAGGTTTAGAGGGTATACCCTCAATTGTTTCTTTGAGATTGTCCTATAGTTTAGACAGTAACATCTTCAATTCAATTAAACGTTCCACTTCCATTCTTAAGAATCCCTTGCTTGTGGAAGCTTCACCAGCTTCCTTCTTAACTCCAATTTTTGAACCCTCCTCTAAATCTTTCTTTGATTTAGATACTTTCTTCCCTTCCTTGATTTCCATCTTTCTACCAGTTCTGATTTCATATTCTTTCTTGCTCTTTTTCTTCTTTCCTATCAAGATTTCTTTTCCCTTCCTTTTCCTACTAACCTTTTCCTCTAGCTTTGACTCTGCTTTTGAAATAGCTCCTAATAGCTCCTTTTCAAACAGTGATTTGGGCAATTTATTTTTCTTGTGCTTGTTGTATATGCAGAAAGCTTAGTCATCTATAAACCATATATATATATATATATATATATTCACATTAATGCCCATGTGATTGATATGAGCATCATCGATTACCTTAATTGGGATCTCCTTTTTGGTGACCCTTGGGATTTTCACCTTTTTATACTCAAAGAGTTTCATCAAATTATTTCCATGGGGCCTCTTTGTTTGGGTCATTAATGCATGCCCAATTACTTGTGCTACAATATTTAACTTCTTCTTACTCAGCATAGCTAAGCACACCATTGCATCCTTTTTAGAAATGCTAGTTATACTTTCTTTCTTAGGAAGAATACAACTTATTACCATCTTATGTAACAATCTAACTACCAACCAAAAATTGAAAATACTAAACTTCTTCCTAAGCCAAATCCTTGCCCCCTTGTTCAATTCCTCAAAAACTTGTTCTCTAGTCCACTTTATTAGTTACTTATCATTATTCATTTTAGGAAATTTGAAAATTTTTTTAATATCCTCCTTTGTATTTACCAATTTTTTCCCTTGAACATTTAACACCCATCTATCTCTTTGATTCAAATCCAAATTCTCATA
This sequence comes from Lumnitzera littorea, assembly GCA_024138015.1. Taxonomy (NCBI): domain Eukaryota; kingdom Viridiplantae; phylum Streptophyta; class Magnoliopsida; order Myrtales; family Combretaceae; genus Lumnitzera; species Lumnitzera littorea. The sequence continues at coordinate 86,938,641 of JAMXBB010000004.1, read as the reverse complement.
AAATTCATACACTAATTCACCAAAAACAACAGTTTCTATAATGTACAAATTTTTACACCCTAAAACATTAAGAAACTCATCTTAATAAAATCCATTATTTTGGAAATACTTAAAATAAAAAAAAATAATTGGTTATATATATTGATTCTATTAGGAAGATGAAACATAAACAATCTTGGGTTTTTGCCTTTTCTCTTTTCAGCAATGATATGCTCAAATTGTTCCTTGATTGTCTCTGGTTCATACTCTAAATCATTTTCTACTTGAGGTTCTAAATTTTCCTCTGATTTTTCACCCTTCTTTTCTCCTTCAAAAACTTCTTCCTCCATCCCTTCTTCTTTAGACTCCTTCTTAGTCTCAGCAACATCCTTAGTGGAAGAACTTGTACCCTCTAAAGCTTTCTCCTTTTCTCGTGTACCCATTTTAGTTTCCTCATTAGTAAGGTTAGGGTTTGTGAACTGAGGGTTTTCAGGGTTAAGATTAGGTTTTTCTTTGCTGTAAATGGGGTTTCTTGATTTGGAGTAGGATTTCCTTGATTCGGAGTTGTATTATTGTCCGAATTAGATTGTCCATCAATTAGAGAGTATAGGTTTTTCTTTGTGTTCTTGGGATCCTTCTTGGTTTTAAGACCTAGTCTAGATGATTTACCAGGAGCCACTTTTGAAAAAGAAAATAGTTGTATATGAAAATGATGTGAGGGAGTGAAGTCTAAAGAAAAAGTGAATAGATGAAGTGGTTTGAAGTAAAGATGAAGTTGGAATTTAAAGAATTTAGGAGCTTGATCATGCGTTAGTGTAGTTGAGAAGTGGAAGAGTGGCTTGAAGTTAAAGAGTGATTTAGAAAGAGAATTGGAGAGATGGCCATTAGAAACAAAGTCCACTTACTGGATGTATGGTTTACTTGTGTGAAAATGAAAAAGTAGGGAGATTTGGATTGAGACATTCAGCTTACGTGGGAGAAAACCATGATGACCCTTGTTAAATGCTATTAATAGTACAAAAGGGGGATCAATTAAAAAATTAATTGTTTAAAAAATATAAGTAATTGAAATTTATAAAAATTCTTTATTTCATACACACTATAATTAATTAGTATATTATTTTAACTTAAGGAAATAAATTAGTTTGTTGTACATTAAATAGGTAATTAACTTATCCTAAAATACATAAACACACACACAGATATTTTATGCATAGTAAATGAATAAATTAAGAGCAAAGTGCTATACAATATAAATATCAAGAAATCAAAAATTGTTTTTTGCTACTCATCCAACATGAATTATGCAAACAAGATATAATATAAGATATTATACAATAATGCTAGTCTATCAAAAATTTGTGAAAATGGAATACAAACACTCATTTCATTTATAAATTCAAATTTAGTCTTATTTAGAGGTTTAGTAAAGATGTTAACCAATTGGTTGTTTGTAAGAACAAATTCAATGCTTATATCTCTATTATTGATATGATCATGAGTAAAATAACGTCTCACTTTTATGTATTTTGATCTTGAGTGATGTACAGGGTTTTTAGTAGAGGTGTGCAAATAGGTTTTAGCCTAAGGGTTAGCTTGTTTAATTTGCTTTTTAAATGAGTTTGGGTCGATGTTTTTTGGCTTGTTTAAAAAGTGGCCGAAATAAATTTGGCCTATTTAACCTATAGGCTAAAGTGAGCTTGTTTAGGATGGCCTGTTTGCACATTTACACCTTTGCCCTCACAACCTAATTCATTTAACTCACTTTTTGAATGAGTTAGGGTTGAGGTTTTTTGGCCCTTCTAAAAAGTAGGCCAAATGACCAAACCCGTTTAAATCATGGGCTAAGGTGGGCTGGGTTAAGTTGGCTCGTTTAACTCATTTACGTACCTCTAATTTTTAATCAAATTGATCGCACTTATAGTATCATATTTTATAGGTATATTTTTCAAATTTAATCCATAATTAGATAGCTGCTATTTGATCTACAGAATCTAAGCAAAACAATTGCCGATCGAAACATACTCAGCTTTAGTTATGGATAGGGTGACGGAGTTTTACTTCTTGAAGGACTGAGAAACCAACTTGTCTCTTAAAAACTAACAAGTACCCAAGGTACATTTTTTATCTATCTTGCAACTAACTTAGTTAGCATCTAAGTAACTAATCAAATCAAAGTTTTGATTTTTTGGATATTAGATTCTTAACTTAGTTGTGCAAGATATATACTTAAAAATCTATTTCACAACTAACAAGTGTGTTTTAGTTGGTTTTAATTGGAAACATACACATATGCATACACTGAACAATATGTCAGGTCGTGATGCAGTTAAATATAATAACAATCCTATCAAACTCCTATATAGTTTTCCATTAACTTTCTTACTCGTATCATTAGGGTGTAATGTGGTTGAAGTGGACATAGGTGTAGTAGTTCCTTTGACATTTTCTCGTTTGAACTTCTTTGGGATCTGTCCATTGTACTTTTCTTGATGTATAAAGATCCCATCACTTGTTTGTTTTATTTGAAGTATGAGGAAAAGGTTCAATTTTCCCATTAGAGATATCTTAAACTCAGCTGGTATAAGCTTAGAAAACTCCTTGCAATATGATTCAATAGTAGATCAGAAAATAATATCGTCAACATATATCTAGACTACTAATAAATCATTGTCATAGTGTTTAAAAAACATGGTCGTATCTACCTTTCCTCTTTAGAATCCATTTTTTATTAGGAAATTGCTAAGTCTTTCATACCAAGCTCTAAGAACTTGTTTTAATCTATACTAGGCTTTTCTTAATTTATACATATAATCTTTAAATGGATCCTCAAACCTTCGAGGTTATTTTACATATACCTCTTCCTTAATACAGCCATTTAAAAAAAAAAAAAATCACTTTTTAGATCCATTTGAAACAATGTAAGGCCTTTGTAACATGGAAAAGCAAGTAGAAGCCTAATAGCCTTTAACCTAGCAAACGATGCATATGTCTCATTGAAGTCAATTCCTTCTTCTTATGAATAGCCTTTAGTTACCAATTTTACCTTGTTTCTTACTATTTTGCCATGCTCATTTAACTTATTTTTAAATATTCACTTTGTTCCTATAATAAATTTATCTTTAGGCTTAGGAACAAGTATCCATACTTAGTTTCTTTGAAACTTAGTTAGCTCTTCTTACATAGCACTTATTCAACTATTATTAGATAATGATTTGTCAACAGAGTTAGGCTCAAACTCTGATAATAAAGAAAAATTGTTTTCTATGTTTCTCAAACTAGCTCTTAGTTTAACTCCTGAGTAGATATTACTGATTTCTTATTTAGGTAGATGGTAAGACTTAAATCTGATTGTTCTAGAAGGTTTAGATGTTACTTAGGGAGCTTTTGATTTAGCTGGATTTGATTTTGATTTTGATTCTAATGAGCTTTTAGCTTTAGGCTCTCTAGAATTTCCTTTCTGAACCTATTGTACATATTCATCCTTACCTTCGGCTTTCACTTGCATGTCATCATTAGAATCGTTTGCTTTGGTCTCATTACCAAATTTTACATATATGGATTTCTCTACAGTTCTAGTAACTTTGTTAAAAACACGATATGCTTTGCTATTTAAAAAGTATCCTAAAAATATACCTTCATCCGCTCATTCCTCAAACTTACTAAGATTTAGACCTAATTTTTTAATGAAACATATAGAACCAAATACATGAAATAACATACTGTTAGTTTTCTACCCTTATGTAACATATATGATGTTTTCATGGTCAATGGTTATATAGAGACACAATTAATGATGTAACATGATATTGAGACTTCCTTGGCCTAGAAATATTGTGTTACACTACTTTCGTTTAATAAGGTTTATGTCATCTCTTGGATTGTTTCATTTTTACATTCTATCACTCTATTTTAGTGATACCATTTTGTTCATAAAATTTTGTAAAATCATTGTTTTTAAACTCTTTTCCATGATTAGTTCGTAACCTAATGATGAAAAAGCCTTTTTTTTTTTTGTTTTGAACTTGTTTAGAAAAATTTTTGAAAGCAAAAAAAGCATCACTCTTATAATGCAGAAACAAAACCCAAGTATATCGAGAAAATTCATCTACAATAACTAAGCCATAATTATTATCACCTAAGCTTAATATGCATATGAGACCAAACAAGTTAAGATGCAAAAGTTCTAATGGCCTTTTTTGTTGATATAACATGTTTCGACTTATGTGAGATAGCACTCGTCTTATTTTCATTGCAAGTGGCACAACGAATATCATCTTTTATGTTCATTTTAGGAGAACCATGTAATAGATTGTTTTTAGACAAATTATTCAATTGATTAAAGTTGACATGCCCAAGTTTCTTATGCCATAAGAATACATTATCAAAAACAATCAGAAAACAACTTTCAATTTCTACTTTTGCAGGTTCAATAAGATATATGTTTTTCTTATGAAAGCCTTCAAATAATTTAACTCCATCTTTATCGTATGCCTCTAATTTATTTTGGCTAAACACCATTTTATAACTCTTATCACACAATTGTTGATACTTAACAAATTGCGTTTTAAGTCTCTAATTAAACACACATATTCTATAATATGAGGGGTATGCTAATGTTACCACTTGCAATTATTTTCCCTTTACTATCATCTCTAAACTTGACATAGCCTCTTTCTTTCTATTCTAAGATTATGAACAATGAGGCATCTCTAGACATATGACGTGAACACTCGCTATCCAGGTACCACATACCTTTCAATCTTGCTATATGTTCTTATAACCATTAGAATAAGGTTAAGTCCTTTCTGGAACCTAGAGTAGCTTGGGCCCACCAAAATTCAAGCTTATATTATTTAGTGATCTAACTTATTAAGTATTGAGCTTATTCATTTTATAAAAACAATACTTCTCAATATGACTAGGTTTGTTATAGAAAAAGCATGCATGAGAATTAGATGCTTTATACTTGTGAGTTACCTAGTTCTTCATATTTTAGCTTGGGTAGTCTCTAAATTTGTCTCTGATTTATCCTCTAATTGAATACTTGTTATTTTAGTTAGAGTGTCTTTTGTTATAATGGTTGCCATGCACAACAAACTTAGCTTTTAGATATAAATTACTATTTTTAATAGATTCAACACCACCTATTTCCTTACCTTTGAAAAATACGATTTTATTAACCATTTTAGAAGATTTTCCATGTTCATAGCTAAGTCTATTTTTAGAACTATCTATCCCTTGCGAAGATAACTGTAATTGCAATTTCTTGTTACTTTCATTAAACTTATTAAATGTTGTATCAATTGTGCAAGATAAATCGTCAATTCTAACTTTTAGTTCCTTAATTTCCTCTTTTAATATTAGATTCTCCTTTCCTAAGCTATCTTGACTTATCCTTAGATTTTTAGTACTTAGTTGCAGATTTTGTTCTCATTTTTTAGTATACCATTCTCATCAACCAATAAGGAATTTTTTTTTATAACCATGCATCCTTCTCATTCTTTAATGCCTTAATTTTATTATCTTGTTTATTCAACTTTGAATTAGCCTTTTCAAGTGCTTTTAATAAGCTCTTAATATGTTAATGTATACTTTTAGGCATATCATCATCATCAAAATCAGAATTTAACTCAAAAATGGTCGTGATGAGACATAAGTTGAGTTCTTCTTCTATTTTTGAATTGGTCTTTGAATCTACCTTGAATTCATCCAAGTCACTTGAAGTGGCCAATAATGCTTTCTCTTTCTTCTTGTATTTTTCCAATTTCTTTAGTAAGATTGGACATTTGTACTTGATGTGCCCAAGCTTTTTGCACTTGTAGCACACCAACTCCTTTTTCTCCTTCTTCTCTATCTTCTCTTTCTTTTCCTTTTTCTTTTCTTTGTAACTCTTCCTTGCATCACATCAAAGATTAGAAGAAGAAAGTTTATTGAAAAACTTCTTCTTACCCTTTTTCTTAAGTATTTTGTTGAGCCTTCTAGTTAGCAAGGTTATATCCTCATCATCATTTGTTTCTAAATCTGTCTCTGATTTAGTCTCTGAATTAACTTCTTAGGTTTTGAACAAAATTATCTTCTTATTAGTTTCTGGTTCATTTATATGCCTGACATGAGATTCATAAGCGAGCAGCTTTTCTCCTACTTGGCTCATTGTTAGCTTGGATAAGTCTTGAGCTTCTTCAATGCTATCTTCTTAGCATCCCAAGATGTAGGCAAAATACTTAGCATCTTTCAAATAAGGTTAGAATCATCAATCCTTTACTTAGCAAAGCCGGTTCATTAGTTATTTCTATAAAATGATTAAATGGATCATGTATTTTTTCACCTATATGAAACTAAACAATTCATATTATCAAGGCAACGAATTGATTCGAATGTCCTTGATTCGAGTGTCTTTGATTGTTGTGGTTCCTTCATGAGTCTTATAGAAGGTATCCTAGATATCTTTTACAATCTTACAAGAAGAAAAAAGAAGATAGTATTCAGATGGAGTTATTGTCATTAATAATAAAATTTTTGCTTAATTATTCTTCCCAAATTTTCTGTTCTTATCCTCTATAAGCATTAGATCTCCATCAATGGCAATTTAGATATCTCCAAACTTGATGATCTCCTATGAATCAAAATCAATTACCTTAACATAAATTTTCATCCTGCATTTTCAATAGGTAAAGTTAAAACTATCGAAATAAGAAGCATGATTTGTAGCAATAGATATATTGTTTTCCACTAAGCTCTGATATTAAATGTAGGTCTTGAAAGTAACCAAGAGGAGGGAGGGAGGGAGGGGGGAATGGGCGGCGGGAGTTGAATTGATTACTTAGAAAAATTTAAATTTTTTGCAAAACTGTATTAAAAGTGTCCCCTTTGATTACTTAGGTAAGATTTGCGTAAAACAATATATAAACAACAAATAAAATATGAAATAATAGAAACTAGGGATGAGAAGATCAGGATCAAGAATAGTATTTTGGACTTCGGCCTTATGCTTATTACACTCTTCCAACTCTATTGTTGGGGATCCAGTATTCCATACTAATGTCGTTCCATTATTTACTTTTCAATACTTTAATCAAGAGAGAAACAAGTACAATCCTTGTGCTCTGTTTCATTAGGCTAGCCTTGTATAATCACAGATTTACAGAATAATCTATCTCTTTTCTAATACAAAGTCTAACACTCAAAACTAAGATTTACAAAGATATGAGCACTAAATATAATGATCTTCAAAATATAAGTATAGAAAGAAAATAGATTATGAGAGTAGAGTAAATAATATTTTCTCTGATTTAGCTTCTGATTATGTCTGTGAATTCTTTTAAGATTAAATTTTGAAGTAGAAAGTTTTAGATTAGCGTATCTCTCAAAAATTTGAATTGCTTTGTTTATATATCCTTTAATTACAACGTCTCTTTTCTGATATCTTAGAGGAATCCTTGACAAGTCTGGAAAGATCTTGAATTATCTTGAACTAACCATTAGAGAGTGTGTTTCTTGATTTGTGGAAGCTAAATCACTTTTCTTGATTGATTATAATTTGAACATTGGACTGCTAATATAATAGAGAATAAGGGTAGTACGAATTCTTGCTTATTTCTTTGCTTTGGCTCTTGTATTCTTCAAAAGACTTTCAAAAATTTGAACTCCTATTGCTGATATAAATCCCTAAAAATTAGGAGCTCATCTTTAGTGTAAGCCTTAAATATAAGCTACGTAATTGTAAGATTGAACTTAGTACACGAAGTTTAATGTGATTGATTAAAGGATCTGATCGAGCCTAAATTATAAAACAAAGCCAGAAATATTAATAAAAGTGACCCCGTAAGTTTGAATTTAAGAAAATAAGTAATAAAAGAAGAGAATATAAAATTTTCAAATTTTAAATATATTACTCGTTATTTATTAGAAATGAGTAAAATACATTTTGATAACTAATGAATCACTAAAGATAAATGATATGTATGGTAAAAATCATAGAATGACTTAAATAATATTTACCAGTATTTACTTATACTCCATATGTATTTGTGTATAGGTAGAAATATGTGAAATTACCAAAATTGCTTGAAATTTGCTAAAAAATTATTAAATAACTAAAGAAAATTATAAAAAAATTAAAGAAAAATCAGAAAAAATAAGAGAAATAGGGAATGATCCAAGTCAAGTTGTGGCAATTGGGGGAAAAAGAAAAAAGTTTGACCAATAAAAATCAAGAACAAAATAGGCAAAAAGATTGGAAGAAGATAGGCTTATCTTGTCTAATTAATGCATAGAACTTACTTTACACCTCTATAAATACCAAGAAAATCACAGAAGCTATGTTGTTTAGTTTGCACCTTCAGAAAATTAGCAAGAGTCTAAAATAAGAACAAAATTAGGGTTACAAAAAAATTATCCAAATCTGTGCAATAGGAGCTAGTGAACTGAATCCACACATCACCACCTAGAATCGAACCACCACCACCACCCCACTCTAAACTAAACATCTGGACCGATCGACACACCCTAAATTGGTGTTGGTGGCTGAAAGCTCAAGAACTAGGTAAGTCTCAAATTTCATCTGATTTGGCAAAATTTATTAAAATTATTAATTTTGCCTAGAAAATTATGAATTTTTTTATCCTGATGTTTTATTATATATAGATTTAGGGAAACATAGTAATTAAGTTTAATTACATTTGTAAATATCGGGTACTTAAGAAATTAAGCAAAACTGAGTATGTTTAGAATCAGAAATAAATAGACTTAGGAGTGTAATTTTGAGCTCAAATTTTTTTTTTTTTATATATAGACTACTTAAGTGATAAAGAATAGTATTATGTAACCATTTTTTTAAAATTAATTTTCAGAATTTTTAAGTAATTTTTTAGCTCTAAAATGATGAGAAAAATGAGTAATTTTGAATTAATTAAGTAATTAAATGACTAATTATTGATTTAAAAGGTAATTAAATGTTTAAGGATGTTAATCTCTGATGAGATAACATAATCCTAGCATTTGGAGTATTAATTGCAATTAATATGGGAATTATGTAGTAAATGTGAGTAATTTAGTAATATGTGAAGTTGGAATTTTAATAAATATAAAATAATAGGTTAAATTGGATAATATAATAATAATATTAGTACATATTAAATCTGGCACAAAAATTAATTTTAGGTAATTATACAAAAAATGTAAAATTTTCTTAGATCAAGAGTAAACCCGGTTCACTAATCAAGATTAGAGTGCACCGAGTGAGTTAGAATACTGAATTAAGACCTAGCATAATATTAGGATACTCGAAATTAATGTAATTAATTTCACATTAGGGTTCAAAATGTATTTTAGGATTTACTTGTAGATGGAACCGATTTAGAGCCTGAATCAGAATCAGATTTGGAAACCGAACCCCAAACTAATGTAGAATGAATCATTAGTAAATAATATGTATATAAGGAGAATTGAGTTAAATCATAACTTAGAATATGTATCATTAAAGCATAAATACTAAAAAGTGTATTTATATTATAGGATACACAGAGATGATCCAACCTGCAACTAATTGACTAAGGATTTCAAGTAAGTTGGGTTTAATACTTCACCATATTTGGAGTACTATTTTAAAGGACTCAGAGACTTAGGATTGTGTATGATTGTGATTATAAGTAGTTTTATACATGTGTTTGCTTATTTGATTTCATGCTAAAATCTGTGTTGTGGTTGGTGACTGTTATGAGTGGATTGGTGTGGAATTGTCTGAATACCCTAAATCGAACCTAATCTTAGTTGACCCTAATACCTTAATTTGTCATGCATTGCAATCCTTTGGGGGATCATTAGGATTCTTTAATCAAATACCGATACCTTTGAAAAAGATAGTGTTGGATAGCATAACGCTATTTTCCTCATCCTTAATTGAATTAAGTGATAGTAGAGGAGGTCGTGATGAGGATGAGGACATTGGTTTGAAGGTCAAGTTTTGGGGGGAGTGATGTCTCCATTGTATAAACTTGAGTTTAGTTGTGAGTTGTTGTATTAATGAAAACTCCTTAACTCGAATTGGAGTGGGTGAAATTACTTTGATTTCACAACGGACTAGACTACGTTGTGTGATGGCACTTGCTTATTGCACTTCATGTAAATAATTGCTTGATAATCCTAATTGTGCTTATATACACTCATAAGTCTCCAATTCAACTTACTAAGCTATTGTTGCTCATACATATATAGACTCTTTTGTAAGTCTTAACTTCTAATTATTTTGACTATTATGTCGCATTTTAGAGGTTGGTTTTCTTTTGAAGCTCTAGCGAGTGAGAATCAATCGGTCAATGATCAAGTTTCATTTAAGGTCTTTCTAGTATCTTTAGGATGAAGAACTGATATATGATATGTAAATTAGCTAACTGTTGTATTATGTAGAATCTCTTGGGAATTCTTCGATAATATGAATGTAATTATATATATTGACTTAAGGTTTTAATCGTTATTGTAAATTTTAGCTAAAATTTTAATCGAACTGTTTACTTCAAAGTAAGGAGTTGTTAACGTCTTGTATACATCATATCTATGATCGGCAATGTGAGGCCAGTTACTCTCATAGGTTGGTTTGCGTGGCAAGGTTGTTGCGACTTTGTGACTTCGGGGCTTAACATTTAGCATAACAAATCTTAAAATTTAAAAATTTTAATGCTTTGATATTTCTTGTTGCAATTTTGCATGAAAACCTTGTAATGTATCATATTAATTTGAATTTGCTATCTCCAAAAAATTTGATTTTGTTTGGTTGTGTAAATTTGAAATAACAATCTGCAGTAACCAACAAGATTCATCTTTATCTTGTATTTGCTTCACCTATTCAACTTAATCTAAGCATGAAAAGTAAATTTGATTTGTATCTTCACAAAATCCTCCAATTATATTCATGAATTTGCATCAAATATCTTTGAGAATATAATGGAAATAATATGATAAATATATTCCTAACAAAATCTATTATAAAATTTTTGTCCAACTAACTTTGTCTTAAAATAGGTTGAAATGATCCTTCTTCATCCCCGTAGATATATGTCCAACTTAGTGGAACAAGTTGGATAATTTATCCAACAAGTGGAGCTAAACCTTCAAGCCATTAAAAGTTCAATAAACCACTTAAATTGTATTATTTTGTAAATATTCGATTCTATCTAGTGTCTCCAAATTAGTTTTTGATTCTTGAAGTCAAACTTTAAATATAAACTTAACCTTGCTTAGTGACATGCACACTTAGTACACTGATTAAACATCTTTATTCCTTTTTGTTATCACTAAAACAATGATGAGAGAATTCAACATCTTATCACCCTATCTATTAGCTACTATAATTAGAAATTAAGGATATATACATAACCAAATGCTTGTAAGCGTGAGTTAAGATTAATATATGTCATGATTGATGCATAAGGATATATTGATTCTCCATTTGTTGCTTAAACTTTTATCTTAAATTTGTTACTTTAGATTCGTATTTTTTATATCACAATTACTACTATAACGTTAGAAGTCTTACATTCCTACAATTATTTTCTCTTTTTTGTGTCTTTTTTTTTTATTGGCTAGTCTAATATTACAACTTTGGAGGGGAAAGGGGATCAAACAAAGTTCATTTCATTAGAAGATTAGTATTCATGTCGCTAAAGTACAACAAACTTTTTAAAAGAAAATAGAAACATTTAATGTCATTTATTGTAGGCTTCAATAATAATTAATTGAATAAATTAAGATAAAGCTAGTTAACACTTGACAAAAATGTTATTAAATTATCATCTACAAAATTATTATAGTAGGATCAGGAATCGTGACTATCTTATGTGTGGAAATGAAGGATTGTTAACAACTAAAATGATGTTGTTTAGTTACCATTTGTAAAATGGAAGCAATTTCAACTTGCAACTATCTCAAGCATAGAGAGAAGAGGGTTGGTGGAGGCCAATCCACTAATAACAACTGAATTGTGAATCGGACTAAATGCCAATAAGCCAAACTTTTGGTCAAATTTGAGGTTTCATTTGATATGTTCCTAATCAATTCCCCAAACTCTAGTTTCTTATTCATAAATTTTGATTTTGAAGTCTTCAGAACCTTAATTCAGCCCTTTTGACCTAAATCCTGCTAATACATTGATTAATAATTTTGTTTTAGCTACATATATCAAGATTTTTTTTTTCTATTAATTCCTAATTTCTTAGTTCTATGTTGAATAACTTTAATTTCTTAGGTTTTCACTATCTTATCAATCTAAATAAAGTTTGAAAGATAAATTGTTCTTGGTCCTTACTATCTTGTATGACTCCTTAGCTCTTTTTTAATGGAATGTCCAGCAAAAGTTGGGAGGACCTTACTTATAAAGAAGCTTAAGCCTAGATTCCTACTTTACTCTAATGGATGACAATGCTATTTGGATCTTATTCCTTAGTCATTTACGTTATTTCCCTTGAATAAATTTCTAGATTAATACTGTAATGTCCATATACGAGAGGATCTAGCTAAGGAAGTCACATATGTATTACATGTGCTTCGCGCTTCACATAACTTTAGAGAGATGATATGGAGATGACACATGAATGAATGATTTAGTGAGAGTTACAAAAGGATGAGTATACATTTTTCAAATCTCAAATGTATAAGCGATAGAGAGGAGAGCTTAAGGCTTCAACTTTATAATTCTTGAGTAATTGAACTAGCTTTTCATCTAAATAATAGCTTAAAAGTTGTGAACATATCTCCTATAGTAAAACATTTTCTTTAATTGAATTGTGTCAAATGAGGAGACATCATTGAGTACTTATGGTCTCTAGCCTTGCTAATATGAATTGGATCACCTTGATGATTGACGGATGAAATGAAGTCTACTCAAGCTTGAGTTATTTTGATGAATCGGTTATGGACCCAAGTCCTGTGGCTATCCTTGATAAGTGAACGAGTCTGCCTGAGTGAGATTAATAGTTGACACTAGTCAAATTATCTTCTATCCGACTTTATCAAGTCAAATCTACTTAAATTATTTCAAGATGTGGACTAAACTCATTGGACCCTTTCATATAAGAAATCAAATCCAAATTAATACTAAGTTTAGCCTAATAGTTTGATGTAGTTAGTTTGGCCCTCTGTAATATCTTTGGCCAACAATTGTCTAAACTTCAAACTAATATTCCAACTATAATGGGATTATTAGATTTCCATTCCAAGCCAAAAGAATCTTTGAATTTTTTAATCAATACTTGGTAGAATATCTCTCTATATATTCAATTTGCCATTTTAGTATATTTCTTTAGGGGTGGGTGGGTTGTGGTGGAAAGAACCATTAAGAAGGAACATGTCATTTGTTGACTCGTAACTTAGTTTAACAGATGAAGTGGACACTTATTGGTGGAAAAAAAAAATTAAATCGAGTTATTCAAGCCCTTTTAGGTAATGGGAAAAAAATCTATATATAGCAAGAACATCTCGTAATTAGTGTACAATTGAAAAGATAGGATGCTAAATTAGCAAATAAGATATGTGATAAACTTGGAAAAAAAAAAGTATACATGATAAACAAGATTGTTCCATACTTAAACATTTGATCATATCAATTCGAAATAATGGTGTCGATGAAAATGAATAATAAGTTAATAAACTGCCATTGATAGCTAAGTTGAAGTCCACAACTTCCTTTTATAGATGTGCTTTGAATATGTAGATCAAATCTTTAGCTATCAATCTCATTAATGAAGAAACTAATGCTATCTAACAACCACCAAATTAAAATCCTTGACAATTGTCCACCAATGGGAAAAATAGGTTTTTGAAATTGAGATATAATCAAAGTTAATGTTGGGTGGTGTTGTTAGCAAACTTTGCCAGGGTGGAGCCTGGAGTATGTGCGCTTGATCCTTGAACGCTTGGACTTTAATGCTAGGTTCAAGAGTGATAGGAAGCATGCTAGAGTTTGGTTTAATGCATGCGCTTTGATTTTCAAATTGTTTTATTGGTGAAAAAGAGGTAGATTAGCAATATAATGTGTAGAAGATGATCGTACCTAAGAGCCTCATCATCTTTTTATAAGGAATGGGGCCAAGATACTTTAGGCAAGTTGTATCTTCAAGTGTATGCCTCAAGTTGATATCTTCTTGATTAGGAACCTTCCCGAATAAGAAGGTATATCTAGTTAAATAGATACATCTTCTAGAAAGTGAGAGTGTATCTTGATAAAGACTTTCCCTAAATAAGAGTAACTTTATACATGCTTCGACCTAGCTAAGGAGCTAAGGTCAACATGAGCTAGATAGAGCCCTCTTCGAATAGCATGAAGCCCTTTTAATAGAGATTAAGGTGAATTCCTAAGGGTTATACTTAGGGGAGTAGAGTTACGTGATTGGTGTACCTAAGTGGAGTGGGATTTTGATTGAGTAAGTGCCAAAAGCTTGACCTGGAGTAGGTTAAGCTAGCTAGGACTCAATTTGGATCAAGGTTAGGTCGACCTAGGTGAATTAAGCCCATGTTAATCTAAGCTCTCTTGTTGATTGAGGATAGGAGCAAGGTTGGTTTGGGCCTAGGGGGCCTAAACCCTATAAAACTAGAATTTAGTAATGATGAATAAAAGAGTTTAGAAAAATGTAAAAGAGTTTATAAAATAAAAAGGACGGTATGATGTGTAATTAAGCTTGGGCAGCAAGGGCAAAGTGGTCTAAGGGAAAGTTTCAAATCCCTGCTCTTCCCACTTACGTTGTTCTTGCTTCCCTAATATTGCTCACCCTTCCTTTATGTTTTCTTTTCCACACAAATAGAAAACCTACACAAAGACTTTCAAGAGAGTCTCTAGGGTCGGATATGGGGATTTTTGTGCTTTTCAAGTGAAGTAAACATAGGATTTCACTAGGAAGTAGTGTATTTAGGTGAGTTTTTGCATTTACATTAAGGAAATTCATTTTTCTTTCTTAGATTGATTAGGGAAGCATAAAGAATTTCTTTTTATAGAAGTCAAGGAGTTAGGGTTATAAATTTGAGTGTCATTGCATCAAGAATGCAAAGTAAGTTTCTCTTGAACCCCACATTAATATCAAACTTTCATTCTTGTTAAAGGTTATTGTGATTGAATGTATTTTGGAGTGAGTTTGGGGTGTGTTGTGTAGATTGTTGGTGAATGATTAATGTAGTTGGACTTAAAAAAAAAAAAAGGTTTTGATGATGAAAAGTTGGGTTAAATTGGTGGATTAAATTTTGATGTAGTGCTTGAAGGAGGAGCGAAAGTTTTGTAAGGTTTTATGAAATAGATTCTACAAAAATGTAGAATCTGTTTGAACCAGCCAGTTGGTTCCAATGGAACTGTGGGACTG
The DNA here is from genome assembly GCA_024138015.1 of Lumnitzera littorea. Taxonomy (NCBI): domain Eukaryota; kingdom Viridiplantae; phylum Streptophyta; class Magnoliopsida; order Myrtales; family Combretaceae; genus Lumnitzera; species Lumnitzera littorea. The sequence goes on along the minus strand of JAMXBB010000004.1, from coordinate 86,923,321 downwards.
GTTAGCTTGGCCACTGAATGATGGTAGGAAACAGTTGACTAGTCTTGAGTAAACCATGTTACTGGTCTAAAGTGAATTATATGATTGGTCCTACTTAATAGGCTGGTTGAATTTCTTTTCTTTTTCTTCTTTCATTCCCTTTTCTTAACTTAATTTCCTTGCATTCAAACCTAATTTCTAAAGTCTATTTACGGCCCCAAATGTACATTTAAGCATCTTAAATATCATAACCTAATTTCAAACATGTTTTCCAAAGAAATCAAACACTTTCTTAAAACTCTCCTTTAAGTTCCTAGTCGTTGGTGGAGTAAATAGTAAAGCTAAAGTCAGGATTTAGGAGAGTTTGCTTATGAGTTTTGAATCTTTCTTAGAGTCTTATTGCGTATGCCTTTTACAGGTTATGGAGAGTTTGAGATGGGTTCTAATAAGCTATCCATTCTAAGTATAGGATACATGGTTGTTTTGATTGTATGTGCTAGGATGGGACCTTAAACTAAACTTAACTAAATTTGCACTTTAATTAAGTATGTTGCTTGTGTTTAACTTTAACCACCCACTGGTAGGGTTAATGGTGTTGGTGAGGCACTTGGCGCTCTTTATGCAATACTGTCTCGAGCGAAGTCCTGCAATGAAAGGACTTAAGTAGATTTAGATTGGCGATTGATTACTTGGGTGTTGGGAAGAACCCAACGGCAATAATTATGTAGTACCTATATTGCTTTTTTGTAGAGGTCATGAGTAACCCCAAGTTTTAGGATGCTAAGATTATGCTATTTGTAGGACTTAATAAATAAAGATCAAACTGGTTGATTGTTGCATTTACAATTGTTACTTATGTATGCTTGTGCTTTGTGCTTGTGTGTTCATGTGTACGTATGTGGTATCTTATATAGGGCATTAGCTCACCTTCGAGGATTGTTGTTTTTTCAATTGCAATTTCAGGGTAAGAAGACTTAGGTGGTTACTATGTGGATGATGCTAGCTATGACTGTTACTATTATGATGAGGAGGGAGATTATTATTACTTTGATGATGGGGTAGGGTCAACATATCATAGATGCTAGGATTAAACTTTTGGAGACATTCTATTATTATTTCTTGTTGTATACGTTTGAGACTTATGTATGGTTGACCAAAGTCGCTTGTGACTCCTGTAGTGAATGTTATATAGGTTATTATTTGTTGGAGTTGTGAGACTCTAGGTTATTTATCTTAGAGTTTATATTGAACTTCATGCTCTTTGACTTATGTTATACAGTTATTTATGATGTTGTATTTGGAGACTGAGTGGTTGATATTCTTCTCCTATTTCATATTTAAAGTAATTTAATTGTGAGTTGGTAGATCTTATTACTTTTGTAGAATATAGATAGGTACCAGGATCCTTGATTGCCTTAGCATATTCGCTTCTAGGGTTGATAGGTTTTAGAGTTATGGCTTCTTAGGTTTCGGGGCGTTATAGCTTTTGCTGATTTTATAGTTTAGGTTTAAGATCTTCAGGGAGCTAAGATGGTAATTTATATGATTGTGAGGTTTGGGAGTCATATGTATTTAAGGGTTAGGCTTGAATCTAGAAGTGAAATTGGTTAAGTGCTTTGAGTATTACTCTTGAGTTGCTTTTATTTCTTTTAGTACTCTAATTTATTATGCTACTCTAGTGTTCACCTGAATTCTTGTTTTCAAAGTTTCCTTTTAGTGTTTGTTTTGTTTCCTTTTCTTTAGTATGATGCCTAGAAGGAGAGGTTCTAGTTCCTTTCACTCGTAGTACTACCTAGTTGATGGGCAAGATACTCAAGGTGGTCAAGGTATGCAGGGAGGACTTGGTTTGCCTAGTATTCAAGGTGTTAGGTGGTAGGGCTAATAGGGGTACAAGTTGGTGAAGGTTGATGCTATGTAGCTATTAAATGCAATGAATAACTTGGTGGGTTCTATGGTAAAGTAGTAGGTATAGATCAGTAAGGATAAACAAATGATTTAGGCTAATGCTAAGGCATGGTGTTAGGAGAGGCATTCAATCAAATAGCCAGGTATGGATCGCTTCCTTAAGTTGGCTAAGCAATTTAACCCTAAGCCAAATGATGTTATTACCACTGTGGATTGGATTAGGGAGATTGAGAAGGCTTTTGCCATAGTTGAGGAGTTGAATGATAAGAAGATGGATTATGCTGCTTTTATGCTTAGGGGAAATGCGTTGAAGTGAGGGGATGGTGCCTCACACACAGAGCCTAATGGGGGCCTTAGACTTAGGAGAGGTTTAGAGAAAGATTCTTTGAGCACTTCATCCAAACAATGTTAGGGAGCAAATGTAGTTGGCTTATTAGGTGCTTAAGTGGGGGAATAGGTCAATAGCAACTTAGGAGGCAGAGCTAGATCGCTTAGCTTATTTCATTCTAGAGGCTTCTAAGTGGGATAAGTTGTCACGGGTTAGAGCTTAAGTTATAAGAGAGGGTCGCAACATTCTAGTTCTCTACTTATGCTGTAGCAGTTAATAAAGCTAAGTATCTAGAGTAGCTTATGAAGAGGAAGCAAGAATCGTTAGCCTACTAAGTAAGGGTGGCCTTAGGGAAAAGGCTTATGCCATATTATGTCATGCCAGTGCTAGAGAGGATGAAGAGGTCAACTATAGGGATTGCAATCAAAGAGGTTGGAGATAGACTAGTGCTAGCACAACCTAGACCTATGGTGTTGCTAGTAATATATCAGACTAGAGCTTCCATGCCAAATGTGAGGTACATATGATGTTTTGGGCCCCATGACATCTCAGCCTACAAATGGACAGTTGAAGCATGTTTTCTTTTTTGGAAGATTGGGCACTTAGGTGAAGATTGTAAGGATACCTCTATACTTCATTAGGGCTTCTACTATAGGTGTAGTCAGAGACAACACCATATGGCTAATTGCACAGATAAGGGTACACGGAGCCAGGTAGCTTAGGGGGCACCGGTTGTGAGACCTAGCATTCCCCAGAGTGGCACGTCCTTAGCAAGTAGTTCTACACCAAAGAGCCCCAACCTAAGTCTTCCCTTTCAAGCATTAGGACATTACCTATGACATAGATACTGTGGTAGGTATGCTTTCTATCCTATCCCATAGTGTTTATACTCTTTTTTATACTGGTGTGTCCTCCTTGTGTGTGGTTGAATCTTCTATGCATATGTGTGGTTTACATGTTAATGTTAAGGATTCTTGTTTGGCTATTAATTTGCCTTTAGGAAGTAGAATGGTTCCACATTGGATTTGTTGAGATGTGAAGATAGAGATTGGGGAAAGAGTTTTGTTAGTTACTTTGTTGGTACTAGAGTTGATGGATTTTGACATTATTTTGGGAATGGACTGGCTATCAAAGCATCATGCCACAATTGATTGTCATAATCAAGTTGAATTCTTTGAACCCCTAAGAGAAGGACCCTTTAGTTACCAAGTAGAAGTTTAGACTTCAGAGGTTGACTTGATGTCCTACATATGAGTTATGGGAAAGGCCTACTGTAGCTACCTTGGTGACAAAATTGAATAAAGTTGAGCTGAAGTTAGAGCAGATGTTAATATTGTAAGAGTATCTAGATGTGTTTCCAAAGGATCTACTAGATATCCCACTTGGATGAGAGGTAGAATTTAGCATTTTTTTGGTGCTAGGAACTAAACCTATTTCAAAATGAGTCTTCTAGATGGTGCCAATCGAATTAATATAATTGAGGAAGTAATTACTGGAGCTACAGGATAAGGGTTTTATTTGGCTTAGCTCGTCTTCTTAGGGAGCCCTGATATTATTTGTAAAGAAGAAAGATGGAAGCTTACGAATATGTATTGATTATTGAAACTTGAACTAGGTTACCATTAAAAACAAGTACATCTTCTTGAGGATCAGTAACCTTTTTGACCACCTACAAGGTGTACAAGTCTTCTCTAAAGTAGATTTGTGCTCAATTATTACTAGGTAAAGGTCAGAGTAGAGGATGTAGAGAAGATAGCCTAGAATGAGATACGGATTATGTGAGTTTCTAGTGATGCCTTTTGGCCTTCTAAGGTACTAGTAGCATTCATGGATCTCATGAATCGAGTCTTTAGGGAATACTTGGATAGGTTTGTTGTGGTGTTCATTGATGACATTCTCATTTATTCCAATTGTAGGGATAGACATGACTAACACCTGAGGATTGTTTCAGGAAAATTAAGAGAGGAGAAGTTGTATGCTAAGTTTAATAAATGCAACTTTTGGTTAGCTTAGCTGGCATTCTTGGGTCATATTGTAAATTGCGATGGCATAGCTGTAGACCCAAGGAAAGGTAGTTGTTGATTAGCTAAGACCTGATATAGTATTAGAGATCAAAAGTTTTCTAGTGTTAGCCGGTTATTACAATAAGTTTATGGAGGGTTTTTCTAAAATAGTAGCACCTTTGATTAGGTTAACTTAGAAAAGAGGTCAAGTTCGAATGGATGTAAAGTGAGTTTCTATTAGTTAAAGATAAGTTGGTGACACCTCCGATTCCAAAATTACCCCACAATAGGGGATGTTTCGTTATATATAGCGATAACACCATATAAGGACTAAGGTGTATCCTCATGCAAGATGGTAAGTTCATTGCATATGCCTTTCATCAGCCCAAGCTGTATGAGAAAAACTACTCGATACACAATCTAGAGTTGGTAGGTGTGATACATGCACTAAAGCTTTGGAGGCACTATTTGGTTGGAGAGAAGTGCAAAGTGTATACAGATCATAAGAGCCTAAAGTATTTCTTACCTAAAGAGACCTGAATATAATGTAGAGGTGTTGGTTATAGCTGATTAAAGATTACGACTTAGACATTCAATACCTCCCAAGGAAAGCCAATGTGGTAGTTGACGCCTTGAGTAGAAAGAGATAGGAAAATTTGGCTATCTTAATTACTTCATAGAGGCTACTACTTAAGTAGATGCCAACTTGAGTTGGAGCTGTTAACTAGAGAGGTAAGTGCCAACTTAGCAACCTTGAGAATGTAACCTACCCTGTTAGACAGAATTAAAGCTGTACATGCCAAAGATAAGGGGATCTAGGAGATTAGAAGTAAAATGGAAATAGGGAAAACCCCAGATTTTGCTATAGATGCTAAGGGAGTAGTGAGATTTAAAGGTAGATTATGCGTGCTAGCTAGGGCTGATAAGTGCGATACTAAGAGAAGTGGACTATTAAGGTTATTCCATTCACCGAAGGAGCACAAAGATGTATAAGGATTCAAAAGATCATTACTAGTATAACAATATGAAGAGAGAGATAATAGAATATATGTCTAGATATCAGACATGCTAGCTAATCAGAATTGAGCATCAGAGGTAGGCTAATGAACTATAGCCATTGCTAATACTCGAGTTGAAATTGGAGCACGTGACTATGGACTTTGTTATGACCCTACCTAAAACCTTGGCAAAACATAATGCAGTTTAGGTAATAGTGAACAAGTTGACTAAGCTTGCTCATTTCATTCCTATAAATATCAATTACCAATTAGGAAAGCTTAGTAGGTTGTACATATAAGAGGTAGTAAGGTTATATAGAGTGTTAGTCACTATTACTTCTGATCGGGAGACTTTGTTTGTTAGTAATTTTTGGAGAAGTCTACATAATGCGTTGAGCACAAAACTTTGCTTCAATATCTCTTTTCATCCATAGATAGCTACTCAGTTAAGGCATACCATTCGGATTTTGGAGGATTTGTTGAGGGCGTATGTACTCAACTTTAGCAGTCAGTAAGATGAGCATTCAACCTTAGTAGGGTTTACCTACAATAACAACTATCAAGTGACCATTTAGCTGGCCTTGTTTGGAGAATTGCATAGTCGGAAGTGCAAATTGCCTATTCACTAGGATGAGGTAAGCGAAATATAGCTGGTAGGACCAGATTTAGTGCAAGAGGCAATGGATAAAGTCAGGTTGATTCGATAGAGGATGCAATCTTCTCAGAGCAAAGAGAAAAGTTATGCTGATAAGTGGTGTAACCCTTTGTAATTCCATATGGGAGATGAGTTATTGCTAAAGGTTTCATCGGTTAAGGGAGTAATTAGGTTTTGTTTGAGAGGGAAGTTGAACCTAAGGTATGTAAGCCCTTTTGGAGTCATAGAAAGGATTGGCAAGGTGGCTTATAAATTGGAGCTTTTGTTACGACTAGAAGGTGTGCATAATGTGTTCCATGTGTCTATGCTGAGGAAGTATAAGAAGCCAGTCTAGATCATGAGGAAGAGCTACATGTCTAGATAATGGATTTAGAGTCATTAGAGTTTTAGCCATACATGTTAGTAATTGAATGACCTATAAAGATAGTCGATACTAAGCTATAATAATTAAGGAGAAGATCTATACCTTACGTCAAATGCAGTAGGCGAACCGGTTAGAAGGAGATGCTAGTTGGGAACTTAATGGACTACTAAGCTCTAGACTTGTTACTCGCACCCATCTCTGAGGCCTACAGTCTCTCGCCCAAAGAATTTTATTTTGCCAACTTATCGAAGATGAGTACTAGTATAAAGAAGAACAGTAGGCAAACTCTCTAAATTCTTAGCTTGAACGCACATTACTTTGCTTTGACCCCTCCCAGTCAATAACTTGTCAACTATTGAAGATGATTTGTCAAATGTCGAGACTAAGGCACCTTGTAAGCCCTAAAGCCAAGTAACCGTAGGTTTGAGCTTAAAACCCAAGGTTTAGGGCGATCGGTTAAAGGATCCGATCAAACCCAAATTATAAACTATTGAGAGAAATATTAGTAAAAATGATCCCGTAAACTTAAATTTAAGAAAATAAGTAGTAAAATAGGAGATTATAAAATTTTCAAATTTTAAGCATAATAATTGCTAATTATCAAAAAGGCGAAAAGTGTAATATAATAACTAATAAATTACTAGAGATAGATTATATGTATACTAAAAATTTTAGAATGACCAAAATAATATTTAGGAATGTTCACGTGTACCCCACATGTATTTACGTGTAGATAAAAATACGCGTAATTACCTAAATTGGCCGAAAACTAAGCAAATAATTAAAGAAAAATATAAAATAATTATGGAAAAATCAGAAGAGGATAAACTGAAGCAAGATCAGGTTGTGGTCAGAAAAAGAAAAATTAGCCAATAAAAATTGAACAACTTAAAAGCCAAAAATCAATGAATTTAGACAAAGTCTTGTCAAATTAATGCATATTAATTACTACAATTGTCTATAAATAAGGAAAAAAATTTCCAGAAGTCATTTGGACAGTTTAGGATCTGAGAAAAATCGAAACACTGAAAAAATCGAGAGAAAATCTAGAAAAAAAAAAAACTGTGCAGATTAGGCAAGTGAACTAAAACCACCACCCACCACCACCTGGGATCGAACCACCACCACCACCCTACATTAGAACCACCGCCTGGACCGGCCGACAACATTGAACCGGGTTTGGACGGCCAAAAAGCTTCGAACCGGTTAGTCATTTATTCACCCGATTTTTGTATAATTTTGTAAAATTAGTTATTTTGCCCAGAAAATTATGAAACTTGTTATTCTGAGGTTTTATTATACGTAGATTTAGGGAAAAATATTGATTTAGTTTAATTATGTCTGGAAATATAGGTTCCTTAACAAATTATTCAAAACCAAACATGATTAAACCGGAAAATAAATAGGCTTAGGAGTGTAGTTTGGAGCTCAAAATTTTTTTGTAGGATGCTCATATGATGTAGAACAGTGCTATGAAGCCATTTTTTAAAAATTAATTTTCGAAATTTTTAAGTTAATTTTTAGCCCTAAAATGATGGAAAAATTGAGTGATTTAGGATTAATTAGGTAATTAGGATGTTAATTACTGATTTGGATCTTAATTAGATGTTTAGGGATGTTAATATCTGAAGTAGAACCTTAATCCTAGCCTTTGGGTATTAAGTATAGCTAATTAGGGAAATTAGGTAAGTAATATAGGAAATTAGTAATATGTGAAAGTGTAAATTAATAAATCTAAAAAAATAGGGTTATTTAGATAATATTATAATAGAAATCAGAAAAATAATAAATCTGAAATAATATTTAATTTTAAGTAAATATCTCAAAATGTAAGATTTTTACACATCGGGAATAAATCCAATACCTTAATTAGGGTTAGCGTGTACCGAATAGTTTAGAATACCAAATTACGATCCAATAGGATATTTAAATACCCGAGCGTAATGTGATTAATGTCACATTGGGATTCGAGCCTATTTAAGACTTCAAAATTAAAACTAGAATCTAGTTTAGGAATCGAATCCCGAAATAGAGTACAACGAATCATTAGAGCGTTATAGGTATACATGGGGAAAATAAGTTACATTATGAATTAGAATAAGAATTCATAAAATATAAGTACTAAAAAGACCTATTTGTATTATAGGACACCCAGAGACAAATCAGCTCGCGACTAAGGGATCGAGCTATCGAGCAATTTCAAGTAAGTTGGGTTATTGCTTATTGTAATAGAGTACTAGTTTTGTAGTGCTTGGAGACTTAGGCTTTTATATGCTTGTGATTGTAAGTAGTTTACGCATGTGTTTGATGTATCTGAATTCGTGCTGAAACTTGCTTTGTGAGTGATTTGTGAGTGATTTGTGACTGATTGAATTGATATGAAATTGTTTAAACACCCTAAATGGATTATAATCTTGATCAACCCTAATAACCAAAAACGTCATGCATTGCAACCCGTTAGGGGATCATAGGACTCTCTAACCAAATACCGACCCCTTCAAAAGGGATAGTGCAGGATTGCAAAATGGTCCCTTCTTCATCCTCAGTCGAACTAAGTGACAGGAGAGGAGGTCGCAGCGGGGGTGAAGTCAATGGTTCGAAGGTAGTCGCGGGAGGAGTGAGGTCTCCATTGCACAAGCCTAGGTTTGGTTGTGAGCTGCTGCATAACATGGAACTCCTCAACCCGGATTGGAGCGGGTGAAATTTTTTTAATTTCACAACGGATCGGACTACGTTGTGCAATGACACTTGATTGATGCATTGCATGAAAATAATTGTTTGATAACCCTGTTTGTGCTTGTATGCATTCATGAGTCTCCAATTCAACTTACTGAGCTGTAGTTGCTCATACTCTTGTAGATCCTTTTGCAGGTTCTGATTTGTGATCGCTTCAAGTAACATGCCGCCCTATAATTACCCAGAGGTTAGTCCTTTTGAAGCCAGGGGTGTAAAGATCAAGTTACTTAGTATAATGTGTAACAAGACTGACCTTATAGTTAAAGATTAAAGACTGATAGTTATTCTGTAAATTAGTAGACTGTGGTGATTATGTAAAACTTCCTGGGAAGCTCTGTGGACTTACTTATACTTATCTATGTTTATTAGAAATTGTAATACTTATCATAATTGTAGTATAATTATTAATCGAACTGTTTACTTCAAAGCGAGGAGTCGTCGATGCCTTGTGTAGATCATGTCTATAGTAGGCATTGTGAGGCCAGTTACTATCATGGAATGGTTTACACGACGGGACTGTTGCGACTCTGTGACTTTGGGGCATAACACACCTGTGCGCCGAGCTCTTTCTTCTAAAATATTGAATTGTCGACTGTTGAGGCTAACTTGACAAGTGTCAAGGTTGAGTCCTTACTTGTTGAGTATTACTTACTCAACTTATCGAGCTGCAGAATCTTCTATTTGTCTCGGTAACTCCGAATACCCTTCGTTAGTAGCACCCCCAATGACATCACAACTTAATCCCAACATCCCAAGACTCTAGAATGTGTACTGTAGACATCTAATTTTTGTCCTTCCGTAGTCTTAATTTTTTATTTTTTACAAAAAGGGTCTTAATTCAAAGATAACAAAAAGATTAATAAAAAATAACAATAATAAAAATTAGCAAATAATGAAAATACCAAAAAAATAAGAAAAGGAAAAATCATAAAGATTTCATAGATTTTTAGGAAGTAATTTATATTAGAAATAATTAGTTTTAGTTTAGTTAAAAATTTTAGTTTAGGGATTCAGATAGTTTAAATATAATTTAATGGTAATGAATATCAAGGCATAGGCTAACGACCTAATGGATAAGTAGCGGAGTATTTGGGGTCGGATTTAATTTGAGGTCATAGGTTCGAGTTTTAGTAGGCACCTATGTCTTTATTTTTCTATCTTTGCAAAAGCGAGATGAAAACAGGGATGTATATCTAAGATCATTTGAATCTAGTTGATTTTATTAAATAAGATTTGAATTAAATTTGGATCTAGTTTAATAAATTAATTAGATATGAAAGATATGATTTGCAAATGATATGAGTTGGACTCTATATAAAGATACACATGCTGCACTACAGGGGGACGAAAAAAAAAGGAGAGAAAAATCAGTGTTCATCAGATCTCTCTAAATCACCGATCACCTGATTCATCACCCTGCGCCCTACGTCCATTCCCGAAATGCCTACTTCAGCCGGTCACAATCCAACGTAATATAGCCTTAATCTGGTCTTCTCCGTCCAATCCCCAATCCTCTCTTCCTCTTGGCGTGCAACATACACACACATCCAATAACAAGTCCACGACATTACTGCAGTATTGCAGCAACACATACACTTTACGCACAGACCAACCGTTGTTCGATCCAAACACAGTGCAGCACCAAGCCAAACATCGAACACCATCGTCCACTGCTGCAATCTGCTACAGCATGCTATATCAATCTACAACCTTTGCCCACTGCCAGTCGCGATCCCCCATCAACATCCCCAGGTGACCATTGATCAACACCATTAAGTGGCTTTGTTACCAAATAGCAAGGCACTCCGATCAGCATCCACGGTCACTGCAGTTCCTGAATATGCAGCAAGGCACTCCGATTAGCATCCACGATCACTGCAGTTCCTGAATACGCAGCAAGGCACTCCGATCAGTATCCACGACCAATCTCTACGTGAACTGCAAATACAGCACGATAATCTCCAACGAACAGTAGAACGTTTGACCAAGTTTTCAATCAGTTACTGATCCTGGCAACGTCTGGGCCAATCTCTAAGCGAACGGCGGTGGTACGACTTCAGCCAATAGCAGCACTCACGCATCCTTTGTTGACCAAACCGACGATCAATACACACGCATAGTCGATTTAGGTGCTGCAGTGAACTCCCATTCCAAGCCCCATCGCTGTTGCTGCACGCACGTTTGCTATCTTGCAAACAGTAGTCCGACGTCACAGCCAAAACCAATCAGGTTCGGTTGCTTAATATTATTCTTGTTATGTTATTAGTTATTACTTATTAGTTAACATAATATATAAGGTATGTATATCATTATTTTAAGAGAATTCTTAGTATCAGTTTTTTATATATCAAGTGTATTATATAGAACTATTTTATTTAGGTGGATAGTTGTTTAATAGATATATATATGTATATATTAGTCTAGGAATTTTTAAGATTAGGTATATATATATATATTTTTTTAGATTTTCTCACTTAGAAATTTCTTTTGGAAATAAAAAATAATAAAAGTCCCGTTTTAGAAAAATAGGGCTTTTAGAGAGTTTTTCATAAAATAGAATAAAAGACTTAGTGAATTAGGACCCTTCTAGAGTTTTTGAAAAACTAAATTGATAATAACATAAACTCGATCGATTTTAAAAATTAAAATCAATCAACATATTAAAGATTTTTTTTTTTTTTAAAAAAGAAAGAGCTACGATCGTCTGATCCTACTAGCGAGTACGTAGGCACCTTCGGGGCGACGATAAAATATGTTAAACTTAGGTTCTTTTTTCTTTTGATTTTATTTATTTATTTATTCTTTTAAATATTATAATTAGAAAAAATAATCCGTAAATAAATAGTGGTATCCGTTAGGGTTTAATAGGTTAGCCTCCGAATTCGAAACCCTCTAGTTCTTTATTAAAATTGAAATCAAAGACTAGTAGCCAAATCGTAATCAATTTACCCTATTGATTACGGTTTCTTTCCTTTTTCCCGACTCCGGTCGGGTAGCGACTCCAAAAATTATTTTCAATAAAAAACCGAAATTTCTCAATTTCTTTAGTCGAGGATTAATATTAAATAGGTTAGGATTTAGTATTAATCAAGATATGGGGAAATTAATTTTAAATCAGAAGAAATAGAAAAATCAGGCTCGACAGTTTGGCAACTCCACTGAGGACCGCTAGAGGGCTAGCTACTAGAAGTTGCCAAAAATAAGATTATTTTTCAAAAAAAAAAAATGAAATAATAAAAACTTAGGTATGTTATTTTATGTATCTGTTTATTTTATTTGTTTTTACTAACATTTTTTTATCCGTGGTAGTTTAGTTAAGGGAGAATTTTGGGGTTTTTTTTTTTACTTTTATTTATTTTATTCTTTTTTGCTTCATAAGTGCATGGTAGACACAGTCAAAACCAGGCAGTCTTAGGACCTTAGGAGGGGGCCCATTGTGTAAGCTTCGGATGTTGTGGGGTAACCACCTTCCGGGGCCGATCAGGCTACCCTACTCAAGTTCAGATATGACCACAAAATCGTTACTTTGAAAAAACGTAGTGGTTGCAGAACTTGAGGGCCTTTAGCATCCACTCTTTTTCATCACACAAAACCTTTTTTCAAAAATTCACAAGAACCTGCGATGTGGTGAACCTAAATTGATAAAGGCAGTTGTGAAGCTGTGATTGTAATTGTAATCTTCCCTTATAAATATTTTGTAATAATTTTATGTAAAATTTAGAATACATTGTAATTGTAATTTTAAATTTTGATTTTGATTAGTCATAGCTAGATCAAGTAAAGGGCCTTTTGAAGACATTCATGTCCACTTACTGCATTGGCCACAGAAGTTGCTTCAAACGTGGTTTTGACTCTTCAGCCTAGATAAACAGGAGTTTATTAAGAATAAGATTGGACCCATCCTCTTTCTACAAAAGATCCCTGTGAACATTACTCTAGTGCGAGCCTTAGTCTACCTTTGGGAGCCCGAATCCACTAGTTTTTGTATGGGCCTACATCAGTTAAGCCCATCTGTAGAAGAATACTCCTAAATGTTGTGGGCTCCTACAATCACGGATGATATTTAAGTGGTGGTTTATATATCCATCCACTATGGTGACTTTATATGTATGAAAAGACAAGAGGGTATTCTTATAATTAGATTACATAATATATATGAAAAGACAAGAGGGTATTCTTATAATTAGGTTACATAATATATACTAAAAAGGGTAAAAGTAATAAAGAATATTAAGTATGGAAAGTAAAGAATCATTCTGGAATATTATACTAGAAGACAAGTATAGATCAATGGCTGGATGTCAATAATATAGTACAATTGGATAAGAAGAATTGCAGTCAAGAGCCAACCTGATTTAGATTAGGTTGGGGCTCAATCAATCTTGTTGTTGGATAAGTGTGATTTGAGCTAGCTGAAGAACTACTGAGTAGAAGAACTATCGCATCCAAGCTGAGGTGAAGTTAGGCCGAAGGTGGTGTTGTCTTGCTTTTAGAGTTGGATTGAGCTGCCTTGTGGGAATTGGTTTGAGCTTGTTGTATATGTGCAGCTGGATATCTTAAAGATCTGTAGAAGTGTGGGCGCAAGTTAAAAAATTGCTACATTGTGATATTGTGTGCCGACTTGATTCAGCAGTGTGTGCATGCCGAGCTGAAGTCAAAGTGCCCGAGCTATTGCAGTATGTGAGCTACAAATCCAAGCTACTTTTTCATATGGCCGAACTAACTTGGTTGGTGCTGATCTGAATTCAGTTGTGTAACTATTTGATTTCCGAGCTGTCGCAAGTGCTTAACCGAGCAGAACTAATTCAAGTTGCCAAGCTGATCCTAGTACTGAGCGGATTGTTGAAGCGTATCGAACTAAGTTTGACGAACTGAAATTGTGCAGAGCTGTTGCACTTTAAAAATTGCCGAACCGACTTTGTTTTCGAGCTGCCTTACTTCACAAATTGCCGAGCTGAAACACTAAAGTATCCGAACCGGGCTGCTGAAGTATTTATTCGAGTTGTTTCGCGAAATGCCGAGCTAAACTACAAATGAAGTGTCGAGCCGAGGACTTAACATTCAAGGATTACCGAACTGTTTTAATCTAAGTCACCAAGCTGCTGAGAAATCCTTATTTGCCGACCTGAATGAGCCATTGGAATCGTCTAGTCTGAATTGCTGAACTGAACTCTGCATCCCAACTGAGTGCATCTTGCCGATTTGAATTGAAGTAGTGACACGAGCTCCGAGCTGCTGCAATCTTCGAGCTACTGTACACTACCGTGCCGAGCTGTAATTGATTACTATTCATCTTAGTACCAATGCCGAAGTACGTTACCTTGTCGAGCTGCTACTGTTTGCCATCTGAACTCTAATCTACCATCTTCTCTTGCCGATCTGTTTGTGAGTTTGAACAATAGCAAACAACCGTGGATTATTGTACCTTGCATGTGTTTGAAACCGAGCTGTTGAACTACCTTTTTCGATCTATTGTGTACTATGCATGTGCCGTACAAGTGTAGTCATGCTTGACTAGCCGTATGAGTGCACGACAGTCCAATTGCCAAGTTCTCGTCTGTATTGAGCTTTGGAGGAGGAGTTTGAGTTGTCACAATTCAAGTGTCGAGCTGCTATTTGTGCCGAACTCTCAACTAATTTTGTCTGAGTTGTGTGTATGTACATGAAGGTGCCGAGGCTTTGTGATTGTGTGTGCCGAAGTCTTAGTTGTGGGTAGTGTTCGGATCTATGTTGTGCCAACGATGACAATAAACTTTGTATCGAATTGGTGTATACACTTAATTGCAGAGCTAAAGTCAAGTGGATATTTGAAGCAATCGTGAAAGTTTGAGCTGCTATATTGAGTTGCTGTTCCTCAAAATTGCCAGAACTATAGATTATTCTCAATCCAAACTTCTAGTGCGAGAAAATTTGAGCTGTGCTGCTATATTAATTTGCTGTCCATGTAATTGCTGAGCCTGACTATGTGCTATCTTGTTTGTGTACACGTGTTGGAAGCAGGGTATTGATCAGCCAAGTGACATGTCGATCTTGAACAAGTGCATTTGAGTCGAATAGTTAGTAATTTGCTTGTCTGCGCTTCTGTAGTAATTATATGAGCCTTGTCGGGAGAGAAATCAAGTACCAAGCTGCTGAGAAGGTAGTGTTCAAGCGCGTGGTTTGTTAGACTTTGACTGGACGTACAAGTCAAATTCATTGATGAACTAAAGTGTGCTTTTTTGAACTGCTGTAAACGTGCGTGAATTGCAGTATCCGAGCTCTAGTTTGTTATTTCTGGGCTTCAAACTACTATTGAGTTTCCTTCTCCGAGCTGAATTGTCCGAGTTGACTTGTTCGAGCAGTGTCTGATCTTAAGTATAGTGATAACAAAGGTTGAATTGTTGTAGAAGGAAAATCTGTCGTATTGTCCATTCTACGGTAATTGCCGAGCAGATTGTGTGCATGTGTTGAAGTGTGTATGTAGCAAGTGCTTGCGCCTTACTATCTACTTAAGCGAATTTCTAAGCTAGATTAAGAAGTGATCGAGCTCCGAGCCACTACAATTCAAAGTGAAGCTGAGCTGAATTGTTTCACAAATATCGAGTTGTTATATTCTTAAGATTGCTAAATTGTCACGTGTATCAAGTGCGTTGTCCTATACAAGAATTTTACTGAACTAATTGTCCTCGCATGTGAGTTGTGTTGTTCATCCGAGCTTGTTGATGCGTATACCTTGCAAGCTTGCATTCTATGCTATTGGTGTTGGTCAAACTAGCAAGTAGTTTATTGTTGAATAATTAAAGTGTTGAGCTCTTATTTTATTTGAGCATTGTTGAATTGAAATTTATCCGATATGGCAACCAAAGCTCAACAAAGGTGTCGGTATGCATGAGACTTAAGAAAGAAATCTTCTTGCCAAACAACAAATCTTACTTCCCTGTATTTGTTGGAACAATTAGAGATTCTACTAGCTGGGTTCAAGGAGATTAGGGATGAAATAAGATAGTAAAAGAATACTCAACTAGAGAAAACTGAAGAGGAGAAACAGAGAGAGGAAGTAAGACTTGAGGATGAGAAGGAGGTTGATAAGGAGGGACAAGGTGAGTTACAACTTAGCACCCATGTTCTTGACAAGATCCTATCGCCATTGACACTTGGTGCTATTGATGATCATAGGTACCACTGTATTAACTATGTACATGTTGGATTCTTTTATTTTGATCCAGTGATGGGGTTATTTGGAGATGATATGTGTTATAGTAGTATTGTTGCCATAAGATGTTGTAGATTGTTTATTACTACTTTCTGAGGTCATAGTGATGGATTTTTCTATTTAGGTTGTGTTGTTCTTATCTTTAGTTCTCTTACATTGGAAGAGTTTGAAGTATTTAGATGAAGGGGAGAAGAATGGAGTTGTGAGAAAGCAGATGAGGTAATAACTACTGAAAATGAAGTACTTGAGGTTAAGTAGGAATTTGAAGTCTTACCAGTTCAAGTCCCTCGAGCTCGTGGCCTGTTTGAGCCCGAAGTTGTGTTATTCCCCATAATTGATAGATGTTGAAACTATTCAGGGGTAATTGACATGATACATAGTGAGTGGAAGGAAGGTTGTTTGATGAAGAGCTTAGTTGAATGTGCTCATAATGAGTGGAAAGAGTGTTGGATTGTATTTGCTTTGATCATTGAGCTAAGCTATTGTAGTTTTTTTTTTTTTTTTATTTAGGTGAAAGTTGGAGTAGCCAATTGTCAAGTTTCGAGTTGAAACTTTTTTAAGAGGGGGATGATGATAGGATTCGGTGTATCGACCTAACCAAATGCCGAAGCCAAATTCATCTCCTCTTCACCTGGATATCTCTTTTGATTACTTATTTTTTTGCTTATGTTATTTCGACTTCCTATTTCTTGTATTTTCTTAAATTATTCTCATGTTTATTTTGTATTTACAAAAATGCCATTAGGGCATCTCTTTAGTTATTTTATTTACATATTTGCCACTATGTATAAACAGAACACATGTATAGGATTTTAGTAGACTTTGCATATTAATTAAAAAATACTTGAAACTTTGCTCTTTGAAAACTCCTCCTTATCTACTCTTATCAATTCTGTTAGTAAGGATTGCGGCAAGCAACTCTATCACTCGGACTAGTGTGTTATATTCGAAGAGTTTTAGACCGTATTGGATTTTATTAGTGTGTCATATCCAGCTAGATAGTTCACGAATTTACTAAAACCCCTATTTTATTTTCTTGCTTTTGTTCGTTGCGGTGCCTTTCCATTATTGTTAATAAGAAAGAAACATTCTGATTTTTTTTTCCTTCATACATGGGTATTTATACATAATCAAGCTCTCCTATTTTTGGTATAAAATTTGCTATAATGACAATTGTGATTTTGTGGTCAATGATATTCATTGACTCTATGATATAGCAATAAATTCCTAATTTCTAGGAGTCCCTCACGCCAACACCCCCTCTTAAGTTGGTGCGTAGATATCTATCATACTCAACTTGCTAAGTGAGTTATGAAAGTTCTTGCTACATACTGTCTTAGTTAGGATATCTGCTAACTGGTCTTCTGATTTCACAAAGGGAAACCGGATTGTCTTTTCTTCAAGATTCTGTTTGATGAAGTGTTGATCAACCTCCACATGCTTAGTTCGATCATGCTGTACCGAATTATGAGAAATATCAATAGCTGCTTTATTATCGCAAAATAAATCCATCTCGTATTTAGGAGGAAATCCAATCTTAAACAACAAATTTCTAAGCCAAAGAAGTTCACATAACCCTTTTACCATTCCTTTAAATTCTGCTTCCGCACTTGATAACGCCACTACCTTCTGCTTCTTACTTCTCCATGTAACAAGATTACTACTGACAAATGTGAAATAGACTGAAGTTGACTTTCTATCTAAAATATTTCTAGCCCAATCCGCATCTGTATACCCTTCAATATTTAGATGACCATTCTTAGAGAACAAAATGCCTTTACTAGGCGATGATTTTAGATATCGAAGAATTTGAATGACTGCATTCATATGATCTTCGCTAGGGCAATGCATGAATTGGCCAACTACACTGACTACATAAGCAATATCAAGTCGGGTATGAGATAAATAGATCAACTTACCAACTAGCCTCGGGTATCTTCCTTTGTCTGTTGGCACTTGATTTGAGTATTCTCCAAGTCGATGATTTTGAATTATAGGTACATCAGCTGGTTTGCAGTCCAATAACCTGACTTCAGTTAATAAATCCAGCACATATTTCCGCTGAGAAAAAAATATCCCTTGATTGGATCTAGCAACTTCAATCCCCAAGAAGTATTTGAGTCCTCCCAAATTCTTCATCTCAAATTCTGATGCTAACCGAGATTAAAGCTTTGCCATCTCATCCATATCATCTCCTATAATGATCATATCGTCAACGTAGATGATTAAAGCTGTAGTCTTGCCTTGTTGGTGTTTTAAGAATAAAGTATGGTCAGAGTTACTTTGTCGATAGCCATATTTCTTCATTGCGACACTCAATCTTCTAAACCAAGCTCGAGGTGACTGTTTTAACCCATATAAAGTTCTCTGCAACTTGCAAACAGCCTTATTGTCATAGTCAGCCACATATCCAGGAGGGATATCCATATAAATTTCTTCTTCAAGGTAACTATGGAGAAAGGCATTTTTTACATCAAATTGATGTAAAGGCCAATCAAGATTTACTGCAAGGGATAATAAAACTCTGATTGTGTTCAATTTTGCCATTGAAGAGAAGGTTTCTTGATAATCGACTCCATATTTTTGTGTGTAAACCTTGGCAACCACTCTAGCTTTGTACCTTTCAACAGATCCATATCCTTTTTGATGTAGGCCATAACCTAAGAAAACGCACCTCACAACACGAGGATCAATTTTTGTGCAGTGATCCTTTTGGACATGAACAAATACAACACACCTAAACACACGTGGTGGCATCATTAAGATTGAGGGCAGTGTTACAAAATGAGATAATGCTTGAAGAGGAGCTTTCATTTCAAGAACCTTTTTTGGCAGCCTGTTGATAACTTAAACTGCATGCATAATTGCCTTGCCTAATAATGCCCAGACATATTAGCCCCAATAAGAAGAGCTCTAGCAATCTCAAGAATATGCCGATTTTTCCGTTCGGCTACTTTATTTTGTTGGGGAGTATGTGAACATGATTTCTTATGAATCATTCCATGTTAACGAAAGAAGTCATTAAATTGCGTGTTGACATATTCTCTGCCGTTATTAGAATGAAGAACTTGTAATTTGGTGGAGTATTGTGTACAAACCATGTTATAAAAAGACTGAAAGGTATTGAAAACCTCATCCTTATGTTTCAACAAATACAACCACGTCATTTGTATGCAATCATCAATAAAAATCACAAACGACCGATAGCCATGCATGTTAGGTTTCGGGGATGGTCCCTACACATCAGTATGGATTAAGGAAAAAGGAATGGTACTTTTCTTAAAACTCAAAGGATAAGTGGCCCAATGGCTTTTCGCAAAAATACAGGTTTCACATTTAAATTGAGAAATTGCCATATCTGAAAGTAAATCTGGAAGAACATGTTTCAAATATCCAAATGACGGATGACCTAAACGACGATGCCAAAGCCAAACTTGCTCCTCCTTGGACATATTCTGATGAGCGGTATGACATGCTTTACCGATCTTTACATCCATCAAATAGTATAGCCCCCCCTTCTCAATACCACATCTAATAATCTCCTTTGTTAGAATATCTTGAAGAAGGAAAAGATTAGGATAAATAATTGCAACACAATTCAAATCTTTAGTAAGTTGACTCATAGATACTAATTTGTGAGAAAGAGATGGAACAAGAAGAGTATTGGATAATGGCATATTAGGTGCCACTATTACTGTACCAGCCCCTGTTACTGGGGAAATTTTTCCATTGGCATTTGTAATGTTGGTTCTTCTAGGTTTAGATCTTTGGGAGATGTCATTTTCATCATAGGTCATATGGTTAAAGGCTCCTGAGTCAAGAATCCATTGGCCATGAGCATTGTCTATTTCATGTAGATTCATACCTGTGACTAGTTTATGAATTTCAGTGGTTTCTGGTGACTACAAATCTTCACCAGCCATATTAGTGTTATAAGATGTTATTGGCTTCAATGTTATCTGTATAGAGGAGGATGGGAATTGAAAACTTGCTCTAATACCATATTGTTAATAAGAAAGAAATATTCTAATTTTTTTTTCCCTTCATAAATGGGTATTTATACATAATCAAGCTCTCCTATTTTTGGTATAAAATCTGCTATAGTGACAATTGTGATTTTATGGTCAATGATATTCATTGACTCTATGATACAACCATAAATTCCTAATTTCTAGGAGTCCTTCATGCCAACATCCATGTGTCCTACCCTAAAGACACATCACTATGTCATTAAGTACAAGAAAGGGAGCTCGAACATTATAACTGATGCTCTATCATGTTGGCATGTACTTGTAACGACCCTTCAAGCCTACATACTTAGGTTTGGTACTCTCTTAGATCAATATGAACAAGATCCTTTCTTTTGGCCTACTGTGACTAAGTGTAATTATGGAGGCATGGTGAATGATTCCATCTGAACTAGGGATTTCAGATGAAAGGTGTATGTATGCGTGTGCTAAATAGCTTAACCTAAGAACTGTTCATACCGAAAGCGCATACAGGAGGCTTAGCCAACTGCTTTAGGGAAAAGAGAACGCTTGAACTGTTAAAGGAACACTTTTATTGGCCATAGATGATGAAAGATGTGCATAAAGTTTTAGAAAGATGCTAGGTATGTAAGAGAGTTAAGGGAAGGAAGGAGCCTATGGGGAGTACACACCTTTACGTGTGCCAAATCAGTGGTAAACCAACCTAAGCATGGATTTCCTGCTCAGATGACCTAAAATAGCTTAGAAATATGACTCCATCATAGTGGTAGTCGACTGGTTCAGTAAAATGAGCCACTTCATTCCTTACCATAAAACTAATGATGCTTTATTTACAGCTAACCTCTTTTTGAGAGATTGTGTAGTTGCATGGCATCCTAAGAAGTATTGTCTTTGATCATGATACAAAATTTATGAGCTTCTTTTGGCGAGCACTGTGGAAGAAACTTGTCACCAAACTAATGTTTAGTACTTCTTGCCATCTACAGATAGACAACCAGACCGAGGTTGTGAATAGGACAACTAGGAACTTACTTCAAGCTACTGTTGGAAAGATTCTACATGATTGGGATTTACGTCTGCCCCTCATCGAGTTTTCTTACAATTGCTCCACCTACAACTCAATTGGAAAGTTGCCTTTCGAGGTTATCTATGGCCTTAACCCAAACTTTCCATTGGACATGATTACCAAATTGACCTCTTAAGGAAAAAGCTAGTTAGGTCTATAGTATGCCAAGGAATTCCAAAAACTATGTAAGAAGGGCTTACTAACTAGCCTGAATTGTAGCCTAGCAAAAAGAGTAAGCAAATTGAGGTCGAAAGAACGTTATTTACAGTCTCGGAGACCTTGTTTAGGTTCACCTCAGTAAGGAAAGATTCCTAAGGAAGAGAGCGAGCAAGTAATCCCCCAAGTCAGATGGTCTTTCAAAGTTCTTCATATGGTCGATGACAATGTATAGAAGCTAGAACTGCCTGAAGGATATGAGGTGTCATCGACCTTTAATGTCGCCAACCTAACTCCTTATGTACCTAAAGAGGAAGTCAAACAAGATTTGAGGGTAAATCTTCAACACTCCCCGAGAGTTGACAGAATGTCAATGTTTAGATCCTTCACTTGAGCACATCTCAATGGCTTGTAGGGTCTTGCAAAGAGGATGCTATCTATTTAGCTTGACAAAGACGAACTCCAATACTAAGAAGGCTTAAAGATAAACTCCCTTAGTGCCCAACTTGGATACACTCTACTCTACTCAATCCCTTGCCCATATGCCGAGTACCCTGATGCCGACTTGTTATGTGTTGAGAACTTTGATGCTGCCCAGCTTGATGCTAAGAAACCAAGTGCTGACCTACTGCATATCGAAGACATAAAAGCTAACCTCTCTACTCCCCTCTCTTATCAACTAGTTGCTATGTCTAAATAGTTCGGCTTTAGCATTTCTCTATCTTACGTACCGAAGGAACAGTAGCCCACCACTTGTCTTTACTTTTTCTGACATCGTACTATATTCTTTTTGTCTTATTTACCCATTTTTGCATATACTAGGTTTCCTATTTATTGTATTACCCTTTATGTAATTTCACTCATTGCTTTTGTAGCCTTAGGGACTACTATAAATGGTCCTTTGACTTGTAGCTGTAATCATCATACATTATTATGAATGAATATTACTTTCTTAT
Organism: Lumnitzera littorea; assembly: GCA_024138015.1. Lineage (NCBI taxonomy): Eukaryota > Viridiplantae > Streptophyta > Magnoliopsida > Myrtales > Combretaceae > Lumnitzera > Lumnitzera littorea. The sequence continues at coordinate 86,900,994 of JAMXBB010000004.1, read as the reverse complement.
TCTTACGAGATAACCTTTTTCTAGTGACAACCTTCACACTCTTATCTAATCTTGTTGTAACTCAAGGTTAGTGGTGAGTAAACCATAGTTTTTTTACTTATGTGTAATATCAAGTAAATGCTAAGTCATATAGTGTTTCTTGGTGAGTTATATCCAAGGAGTAACTTCATCAAGCTACTTATAGTGTGTGTTTGCCAACCATCCTCTTTTTTTTTCCATATCTCAAAGGACCCATTTTTAATTCCCATGGTAAGTTCTAATAATAACTGAAATCCTAAGCACATCAATTATCAGATAGCAAGATATCTTTTAGTGATTAATGCTTTATAAATATTGTTTTACTTTCCAATAAGCCTAACTAAAGCTTTGTTGTTTTTTTTTTCCATAAATCATTTATTTAGATACTAGCACATGAACTTGTAATACATATGCCAAAAAAATTAATAATAATAAAAACAACCTAGCCAACTTATCAATTGTCCTTTGCACTTTTGTTTTTTCAAAAATTTTGTTTATTCGATCAATATCTCCATTCAATACATGTATTAATACCTCACAATTTCGATCTTATATTTAATTTGAAATTCATAGAAAATGAGATTAAAAAATGAAATATTTTGACAAACCACTTCACCACTTCATTGATGTACAAGAAGTTGAATGACATAACTAATAAGTCAATTTGTACTTAAAAACATAATTATGTATAATTTTTATTTTCTAACTATATGTTGTTGAGTATAGTTTAATTAAATGATTTATGTTGTAAATTTGATTGTATTGACATATTTAGTTTTTGCACACATAGTGTCGGTGTGCGTCTACTAGTGTGTGTGTGTATATGTATATATATATATAAGATAGAGAGAGAAAGGGGGGTGGGGGTAAGCGAGACTCAACAACATATAGTTAGAAAATAAAAATTATACATAATTATGTTTTTAAGTACAAATTGACTTATTAGTTATGTCATTCAACTTCTTGTACATCAATGAAGTGGTGAAGTGGTTTGTCAAAATATTTCATTTTTTAATCTCATTTTCTATGAATTTCAAATTAAATATAAGATCGAAATTGTGAGGTATTAATACATGTATTGAATGGAGATATTGATCGAATAAACAAAATTTTTGAAAAAACAAAAGTGCAAAGGACAATTGATAAGTTGGCTAGGTTGTTTTTATTATTATTAATTTTTTTGGCATATGTATTACAAGTTCATGTGCTAGTATCTAAATAAATGATTTATGGAAAAAAAAAACAACAAAGCTTTAGTTAGGCTTATTGGAAAGTAAAACAATATTTATAAAGCATTAATCACTAAAAGATNTGTAGGTTCAAAGAATGGGAGGGGGATGTGGGGAGGGGGTTTAGGGGCGGAGAGAGCAATATGTATATTATTATATTTACATATTGTCACTAGTAGATAACAACATTTAATTAGTTGATTAAGAGCATATTTTGTATTTACATTACTTGTTATGCACATGTTAGTTGGTATATAGCAAAACTTAAATAGCAAAAAGGAAAAGAAAATCATATCATTATTTGTTTTATGTACTTACTCAATATAGCTCATTTAGGTTGAAATTTTCGAAGTAATCCAATTTTCTCGAAATGAGCTATCATGTGTACTTTTAGCTTGTTTGCTTTGATTGGATGAGCAATAGCCATGGCTAGCAATAGATCTACAATTATTATGGATCAAGTCATAAGGTTCAATATTAATATATATATATATATAGGAATAGAATTCAATAAGTAGTATATTTTTATAGATTTTTAAAAATTCTTAAAAGTAATGTTTGAAAAAGAAGTGGAAACATATGTATCTCAACTGGAAAGAGATTATAATATATTAGGAATAATACCAAGTGAGCAAGTTATATGGATAGGCCTAATGATTGTCGGCTTTTATGAATCTACCTTAAGTGTTTTAGACCATGTGCTCCAACTCACCATATAAACTCTTACAAAACTTCATAATGTGTCTCTCATCATACACTTTATGCCCAAGAACATGTGTAAGAATCTTTATTAGGTAGCCAAAATTATAAGCGTTATGACATTGTAACCTAACTCAATGACTTACTCCTAAGCAATTTAAGCTCTAAACTTGACCATTAGCTAAGCTAATGGGAATAAATCATCTCTTAAAATTGGCACCTTGAAGTTTAAGAAGGTCAATAGATTTAAGAATGTAGAAATCATATATAGGTTTTCTTCTAAATAAGAGAAAGTGAGACCCACTTAGATTAGATTAAGCACATCAATGTTAGATTTCAAAATATGTATTGACTAAATAACTTTAGAAATGAAAGCTTAGATATTTACATGCTACATTTTAGTTAAGAAACTCAACATCTATTGATGTGTATGGATACTTATCAATCATTTCACATAATCAACATGAACTTATACCTCGTACTATACTTCAAGCTTCTCTTATCATGATCAATTTTGAATGTTTATCACCTACAACTTTATTTTGCACTTTTTAGGTCACTTTGATTAGTCTTTCAATGACTCCATTTAAAGAAAAGGAAGAAATTTGTTATTTAATGAGAATTCTAGATGGGACTCTAAACTCCACCGAGACTATACTAAGCCATGGTCTTATTATAACGGCTAGACTTGGTGTCTAATAGAACTTGGTTAAGCGCATCATGACTGCTTAGCCTGCTACGGACGAGTTAACCTACATGTACAATGTATTCTTGCACTAGCTACTAACCTACTTAAGAAATTGAACACTTGTCTGAGTTAAATGGAACTCGGCCTGAGTTGTCTAAGTATGGAAGAAGGATGGTAGTAACCTATCAAGGTGCCAGGTAATGGATGGTACTGTGCTCCCAAGCTGACCTCGGTAATTGACCTCAAGTTGAATGGAGGATGGCTTGGTAGATTGACTTTAAATTGCATTATAGAAGATTTTCCCCACCTACTCATCATTTACTCCAAGCTCCAATATTTGCTTCTTCCTTGCCCCAAAATGACCCTATTGAGGACGTCTTTATTTATAACCTACGGTAGTGAAGGATCCCCCTTATTTCCATATAGATTACTTGTAGAGTGCGAACCTACTCATTGGTTGATGCTTGTAACTTCTTTTCCCTTTTTGGCAATAATCATGCTATATTCTCTTTTTGTGTGCCATTGTTACCCCTTTTATGTTGTCTTAAGAAAGCTTTAATGTTTACCCTTTTTGCTATTGTACTATGTTGCCTTAGAAACTTATTGTAAATGGTCTCTAAATGATGTAAGGTGGATCAGCTTGCTAAATAATTGAATTTTAAGAATTTTCTTACTTGTAAGTTTAATCCAAGTTCTTTCCCTATATTCTTATCACCCCTTCCCATAGTAAATATGTATGGCGTATGGACTTTGATACCAACTTGTAAGTTACATTAAGCTTGGCATGGAGTTGTGTTAAGTTATGGTGGTGTGTCATGTCCACTGTGGTTGCTTCACATTTGCTACATTTCACAATTATCCCTTGTTTTCTCCTTCGATATCTTAAAGGAGCCAACCTATTAGTAGTAAGCTCTAGTGAATCTCACCTTTTAGGTACATCAAGTTTGAAGAGTCGGAGAGTCAGATGTTGTTTTGACTTTTCTTGACAGGTTTAGTCTTTATGTGTATGTATGTGTGATATTGAATGTGGAGTTGCAAGGAAATCTACTAACTATTGTTTGGAAGGGATATGAATAATTTGTATAAATCCATTGGTAACATGATTACGAGTGAAATGTATGTATGTTTTGCTCGATTGTGCAAGCATGAATGAGTTGAAATCATCTAAGCAGCTATGTTACTTGAGCATAATCCTATAGGTACATCAACAAGAACATGTAAGCCACCAAGTACATATGATACCTAAAGTAACTCTTTTGTAGTTGAAGCCTACTCCTATACTCAATTTTAACAGATGAACTAGATGATATGTGTTGTTTCTTTATCTGCTAAAATATTAAGGCACATCTAAGCATGATACAATACCTTATGACATATTTCCTATCTATAGGAAATACTCCTTAATTAGAATTTGAATATCTTAAAAGTTGAGTGTATTGTTAGCAAGATAAAACACACCAAAATTGATAGTTCCTTTAAGATATCTAAAGACAATGAAGGTAGCCCTTAAATACTCCATACAAGGATTAGCTAGGAATTGACTAAGCCAATGGATAACAAATGATGTGTCCACTTGTGTAAGAAAGAGATATAATAAATGAACAATAATTCTTTGACAAAATATAGGATCATCTAATAATTGACTAGTATGAAGGGATAATTTCAAACCTAATGGAAGAGGGAATTTGGTAGGCTTTGATAGAAAGCTCAATATCGAATAAAATATCTATAATAAACTTTATTTTTTTCAAAAGGATGCCCTATAAAGTATGACAAAATTCAATGCATTAAGGAAAACCTTACTTGTCCTATATCTTTAATAGTATATGCTTAGTGTAAACCAGCCTTCAATGCTTCAATATATGCAACTTATTCACCTATGATAACTATATCATCTGTAGTTCTACATAAAGCAAAACTATAAGAAATTCATCTAAATCGAATCTAGTAAATAGAGAATAGTCATTCTTGGATTAGTTAAAGCCATTTTGTAGCAAAAGCTCAAAATTTCTAAGTTTTACTATTGTGAAGCTTGTTGGAGACTATAAAGAGATTGTTACAACCAATAGACCTATTCTAATTTGGCTTCAATTTAACCTTACATAGGTAATATATAGATTTCTTCATCTAAATAACCATAAAAGGATGCATTGTTGATATCCACCTAATCAATGGGCTAATTATAAGCAACAACAATTGATATTAGCTGCACTAAGTTTTGGTATAGGATAAAACACATAATGGTAATCTACACTTTGAATTCATGTAAATCCTTTTACTACTAACTGTTGATAGTCAAATTTCATTTACTTGTCTGTTTGGCTGCTGATAAGCTGAGTTATCTATGTTTTCGGCTAATGTCAAGTAACACAGATCCATATCTAATTTGAATTCAAGGGAAGTGGCACGAACATTTATCACTTGGCACAGTTATGTTACATAATTGCTTACTCTCCCTATATTTCAAGAACGTGTCTGATCAAGAGGCCTCCACATGTCTCGATAATCATTCCGATAACTACTACTTCAGATACAACATTCACCTATAAATACGGGAAAGAAATGCTGTAAGAGAGGTCAGATAACTCTTCACTACTCACTCAACTTTTCTTATTGGCTGCATCGGATTGGCCCTGGTACCAAAAGTTTTTCCTTTCTTTGCAGGATAAAGTTCAAATCCAAAACCTACTGACAACATTTAGCGCTATCTTTTTTTGTTTTTTTCTTAAACACACAGATATGGTAAAAATTAGGTTGACTAAGAGTATAGGTCCTGGTACTTCTTCCCATCACCTTAAAGAGGGAAGTAGGCATACTGACAAGCAACATTTGGCTAAGCTAAAGTAACTTTTCCTTGACTTAGCTAAAGAAAATCAGGAACTAAACAAAAAACATGAAGAGAACCTTAATCTCCTCCATAATAGTGTCTATCCAAATCAAAACAAAAAGCATGGTAATCACGATGCCAAGAATAGCAATGACTCAATCTATTCACCCGAATTGCCAAAAATGCAAGCCGAAGTTACAATGGGACCTTTGGCTCCTGCTCTCAAGAAGGTTGACAAAGGTAAGCAACCACAACAGGTGCCCCATGTCACGCCTTCGCATATTAGCACATTTGTTGCAATAAGAAAGTAATTTCAAATTAGGAAGATCCCCTTCATTCTTAAGATCTTAAAGGAGGTCATACCATGGTACATCAAGTTGCTACAATTTGAAACCTATGATGGAATGAAAGATCCTGAAGGTCATTTGGAGTACTACCATACCTTAGCTAAGTCACATGGCTTGAGTGATACCATAGCTTACCAAACTTTTCTCTCAACATTATGGAATGCGGCAAGTACATGGTTCAAACACCTGAAGTCGAACACTATTTTGTGTTTCAAAGAACTAGCAGAAGTGTTCCTTTAACACTTCCTTTCTAGTAAGCTTCCTATTAAGGACTCTTTAGTCCTTAACACAACAAAACAAAGATCAGATGAATCTATAAGAGACTATCTGGTCAGGTTTATGGCTGAGATGGTCTAAATTCTAGAATTAGACATTAGTGTGGCCCTTAACACTGTTATTGATGGAGCCAAGCCCTATTGAGACTTTTTCAAGTCTCTCGCTAAGAATAAGCCGAGAACTTTTGTTGAGTTTAAAGCCAAAGCTAAAGTCATGTCCTACATTAGATAGGAGGACAACATAAAGGCCTAGTGAGAGGCTAATCAAAATAGAGGAGATAGAAAAAATGATAAGAGAAGGAGTACAAAAGATCGACTCGGGGTAGATGATGATCAAAGTCCTAATGCTAAGAGAAAGAGACCTCGAATTTTGACATATTGGTCCTACATGCCAGTCAATCGTCCAATTTTAGACATATTCATGGAGGTGCATGGGCAAAGAAGAGTGCTACAGTGGCCAAAGAGGATGAGAGGAAACCCCTCTAGGCAAAATTCCAACAAATACTATGATTTTCATTGCAACAAAGGTTATAACACAGATAAATACGTCTAGCTTAAAAATACAATTGAGGATGCCATGCAACGAAGGCATTTGCATAAGTTTCTAGCATAAGATGTTGAGAACATCAAACGACCATCTCAGGGGAGACGTGAAGATTAGGAAGATGTTAATCAACTAGCTAATGCTGGGAGAGATGCAAGAGATGGGAGTACCAATAAAGCACCCAATGAGATAATCCATACTATTGTTGACGGACTTGCTATAGGTTGGTTAAGCTCTTTGAGTTTGATTAATGCCATAAATTATGTTTGCAATATCTAAGGCAAGAAGGTTAAGATTGACAATACAATCTCTTTCGCGAAGGAAGATTTCGAAGGCGTTCAAAGGCATCCAAAGGCCACATGATGATGCACTTATCGTTAGTTTGAGAATTGCTAATTTCAAGGTTGAGAAAATTCTTATCGACATTAGAAATTTGGTAGACATCATTTTCTAGCACGCTTTTGACGAGATGAGACCATGAGGCGAGAAGAGGTTTTTCAAGTAGAAACTTGTTCAGAAGGAAAGTCAGTTGGCATAAATGATGCTAAGAATGAAATGGAGGAAATCTCTTTAGGAGATGACCCTAGAAAAACAACTAAGATAGGGAAGCCCTTGCCAGTAGATAGTCATCAAAGTTTGATCAACTTCTTACAGGATTGCTAATGTATTTGCATGGTCCCCTTCGGACATATTGGGTATCCCTAAAGATGTCATGATACACAAGCTCCAGATTGATCCAAGTACAAAAGTAATTCAACAAAAAAAAAGGCATTTTACCCTCGAGAGATAAGCGGCCATAGAAGAAGTTTAGAAACTATTGAAGGAGGAATTTATTCAAGAAGAGCCTTAACTGACTTGACTAGCTAACTATGTGCTAGTCAAGAAATCTAACAGTAAGTAGCACATGTGCATAGACTTCACGGATCTTAACAAAGCCTATCCCAAGGATTGCTTTTAGCTACCAAAAATTGATTAGATGGTAGATTCAACTGTTGGACAGGCGTTGCTTTCTTTTATGGATGCTTTCTTAGGTTATAACCAAATTAAAATGGGTAAGGAAGACAAAGTTCACACGTCATTTGTCACCAATTTCGAAACATATTGTTATACAGTGATGCCTTTTGGGCTAAAAAATGCGAGTACAACTTACTAGAGACTTGTTCCCAAGATGTTCAAACCCCAGATCCATCTAAATGTTAAAGTATATATCAACAACATGATTGTGAAAAGCGTAATAGAGGATTGGTATCTTGCTGATCTTAAGAAGACGTTTGCTACTCTTAAGAGATACAACATGAAGCTTAATCCGCAGAAGTGCATCTTTTGTGCAACTTTGAGGCAGTTTTTAGGGTATATGGTCACTTGGTATGGCATTGAAGCTAACTTGAGAAAGATTAAGGCGATAATAAACATGAAATCTCCTCGTATGGTCAAGAAGTACAAGAACTCATCGAAAGAATAACTACCCTTAATTAGTTTATGTCGAGAAGCGCGGATAAGTGCACAGAATTCATTAACATTTTAAACAATCTGAAAGAGTTCAAATGGACTGATGATTGCAAAAGGGCTTTTAATGATCTCAAGAAATTCCTTATATCACCCTCGATACTCTCAACACCTATCTTTGAAGAGAATTTACATTTATACTTATTAGTTAACTGCTGAGCTCTTTCTTTTGTATTGGTCTAAATAGATGGCAAGGAGCATTAACCCATTTATTATGTGAGTCATGGCTTGTAAGGACCAGAGCATTGGTACACGAAAATTGAAAAGTTTGTTTTAGCAGTGGTTCTCTAGATAAAGAAATTAAAACCATATTTCGAGGCTCACCAAATCGTAATCTTCACTGATCAGCCATTGTGGCAGGCATTGCAACAGCCATACTCTTCTGAGAGGATGATGAAATATGCTTTAGAGCTAAGTGCCTATGGTGTATAGTATAAACCTAGAACGACATTAAAAACTTAAGTGCTAGTGGATTTTTTGGCTAAGTTCACTAGTGAGGAAGACGGCATGGAGATTTCCAAGAAACCCATATGGTACTTTTACATGGATTGTTCTCCTACTAGAGAGGGAAGTGGTGCAAGCCTTGTTTTACAAGGCCCCCATAATGGCAAGGTTAATTATGCCTTAAAATTCAGATTCCCAGCTAGCAACAACAAAGAGAAATATGAAGCTTTGATAGCCGGACTTAAAGTAGCAAAAGAAATTGGTGCTAAGAAACTCAAAGTTTTCTTTGATTCACAACTGGTAGTGAATCAAGCCACAGGAAGTTATGTAGTGAGGGAAGAAGAAATGAGCAAGTACCTGTTGATGATACAAATTCTTGTGGAAGAATTTCAAGCTTTTTAAATCTACAAGGTTCCAAGAAGTAAGAATATTGCTACTAATAAGTTGTCTAAGCTGGCTAGTATAGCATTTCTTAACTCGAGCAAAAAACATTTTATCAAATTTCTCCCATAAAAAAGTTTATCTATTGTCTTATAAAGCTGCGAATTGACTCCTTGCCCAAGAGAGAAGTCTTGGATGGATCCCCTCATAGATTATTTAAGAGATGGTGTCATCCCTGATGATAAGAAGGAAGCATGAAGATTGGTTTATCAAGTTGTGAATTACACATTGATAAATGATCGGCTGTACAAATGCGGCATATGACAACCTTATTTTTGATGCCTTCCTTCGAGAGATGCCCAACAGGTGTTATCCAAACTATACAATAGTGTATGCAGCAACTACGTGAAAGCATAGATGTTGTAAATTCGTATGTTGCGACTCAGCTATTATTGGCTGACCATGAAAGAAGATGGAAGGATAGCTATTCAACATTGTCTACAGTACTAGAAGCGTGAGGTGCAGAGTCATGTGCCTTCTACTGAACTATGCTATCTATCTAGTCCTTGGCCCTTTGCTTAGTGGGGGTTAAACATTCTCGAACCCTTCTCAAAGTCTATAACCCAGTGACAATTTATCATTGTTGCTATGGATTATTTTACAAAATAGGTGGAGGTCGAGGCATTGGCAAGGATCACCAAACAAAAAGTGGAGGCATTTGTTTTCAACTCCATAATATCAAGATTTGGAGTCCCATTTATGACAATTACAAACAATGGACTACAATTTGACAATAACAAATTTTGAGCATTCTGTGAGATATATGACATTTACCTAAACTATATGTCTGTGGCTTACCCTTAGATAAACGGGTAAGTTGAAGTTGTCAACAAGATCATCTTACATGGCTTAAGGAGGAAGGTTAATCAAGTTAAGAGGAAATGGGTTGATAAATTGCCGAATGTCTTATAAGGGTCTTGAACTACCTATAGAACCGCAATAGGGGAAACCCCCTTCAAGTTAGCGTATGGCAAGGAAGCAGTTTTACCGATTGAGTTAGATTTGCTTAATCTATGAACACAAAATTTTGATGTGATGGTTAATCACATTAGATTGACGATAAATTTGGACACAATTGAAGCGAGACTAAGGGTTACAGCATATCAGCATAGGGTAGCCAGGTATTATAATTAGAAAGTGAAGCATAAGAAAAACTAAAGGTGCCTTGGTTTGTGCGGCCTCAGCCAACCCAGGATTCTCGCTCCCTTTTCGCTTCTCAATTGGTTAAGAGGTCTTCTTTTGGCCTACCGCCTGTTTCACTACACCTTCCTTTAATGTGTTCTTGATAGCAGTTGACCGAATGGCAATAATAGTGGTGATTGCTCATTTGTTAGCTTTTAACTTCTTAGCCTTTGCTTGGGCTAATAACTTGGTAAGATTCACCTCACCAACACTTATATCTGCAATATAAAGTAGATATATTAATATTAATATGAGGAATAAGAAAGAACTTATATTCTCTGTATCGATCAAAGCTCAAAGGCAACAATTTCTCTCCCAAGTCACAAGAACGGCTTTCCTCTTATTGCTATATTTAGCACAACGATCACTCATTGGCATACCTTCCTTCTCGAAAAAAATTAGCTTACCTCTCCTAAGTCACAAGAACGGCTTTCCTCTTATTGCTATATTTAGCACAGTGATCACTCATTAGCATACCTTCCTTCTTGAAAAAAATTAGCTTACTGCTCTAATAACGCCTTATTATTCTCTTAGCATCCCATAAGAACATTTTATTTTTCCTCCGTTCTTAGATCTTCTTTGTCGTAGTGGTATCATTTAGCATCAGCTCAATGTCTTTAATGCGAATTGGTTCAATCTATCGAGTCCAGAAATCTAACTCCTCATCTGAAATGATAGATACAAATTTGTCTTACCATTTATGGATCTTAGACTTTAACTCATCCATGAACTTCCGCTCATCTCTAGCAGCTACAAAGTACCGGTCGTTGGGTTGCCTCCTAATCGTAAGGAAGTACCGAAACAGTTGAGGCGTAGCCTTAACTTCAACCTCTTCGCGGATTATCTCAAAAGCCGCTAGAAGTTGATATGTGTTTGGTGAGAACATATTTGGCGTAACTCGAAAATAAATGAAGAACTCCTTGACAAATTTTGAGAAAGGGAAGCATAGCCCAAAGTTAAGATATTTCAAAGAGATGTAGAACTCACGCTCCCTTGGAAAACATACCCTTTCCTCTTTTCTCAACCTCCTAAGAGTCCACACTCTAGGAAGGTCTTGCCAGTACTTGTTATACTTTGAAACAAGTGCCTTATCGAAGACACTGGTTGCTCCATCTAGTGAATCATGGAAGTAAACTACATTACTGTATAGATACTTAGCCATGGATCTTCCTTCCTTGTCTTTTGGATAATTATTTGCTGCAAGAAAGTTGATCTGAGCAAGTTTATTCCACCATTCCACAACACTGTTGGTCGAGCTACCTAAGGAACATGCCGTCTTGCTCCTCTTCTAAGGAGGAGAATTACCTCAGACTCAGTTGCTTTAGAATCTAAAAGGATAAGTTGACAAATTACATTGCGAACCATACTTGATCAACTCTAGTGAATCTCACAAAAATTGAATAATTTTAAGGTGAGACAAGATGTCAAGCAAGTGATGAAAACTTATGGATGTGACTGAAGAAATTTGTTTTCGACTTTGAAAAGTTCTTTAAATATGCATGATTTACCCTTGTAACTGCAAATGAGTCTTTGACAGAAATGATGTGCTACTTAGATGATGGCACATATAATTGATGCATGTTTGGAGCCATCATTCCAACGGTTGTCAAGTCTCTAACTATTACTATGCCTACGATGTAATGGTGATTGAGGTGATAGATGCATACTTTCTACTGTTTAATTTATTGACAAGCAGGAAAATTGAAAATTGCGACTTTTCAATTAAGGTGCAATCCATCTTCCTTCCCAGCTTACTCGACATCTAAGGAATAGTTCCCTACTTGATCTCTCAAGTATTGAATGTTTACTCCCTTTGTCAAATCCTCAAACATGAGAGTTAAGGGGGAAACATTGATAGTCGAATTTTGTTCACTCGTCTGTTTGATTGCTAATAAGCCGAGTTATCTATATTCTCGGCTAATGCTGAGTAATACAGATTCGTATCTAATTTGAATTCAAGGGAAGTAGCGTGAACAATTATCACTTGGTACAGTTATATTACATAACTGCCTACTCTCCTTATATTTCAGGAACATGCCTTATCAAGAGGTCTCTACATGTCTCGATAATCATTCCGATAGCTGCTACTTCAGATATGACATTCACCTATAAATACGAGAAAGAAATGCTGTAAGAGAGGTTTGATAACTCTTCACTACTTACTCAACTTTTCTTACATTCAATTACTGACTTAGGTATCGGAGTAGCCATACTAGACTGACCTTGATACCAAAAGTTTTTCCTTTCTTTGCAGGATAAAGTTCAAATCCAAAACCCACTAACAACACTAACCAAGCCTTATATCTCTTAGGGTTCCCATTAGCCTTGTATATAGTTTTGTTTACCTATTAAGACCTAATTGCTTGTTTTCCTTATAGGAAATCAATTAATTATCAAGTTTGGTTATTTTCAAGAGTTTTCAACTCTCTGTTCATCGCCTCCACCATAACTCATCTTAGGTTGCGTAGGAATAAGAAAATGGCTTTTTGGTTGCTAAGACATTGGCCAATGGAGCTACATAATCAAAAGAGTAAGAATGAAAGGTGTTATGTGTCGACAAGGGATATTTGACAAATAATGATGATGAATATGAAAACACAAAAGAAGAAGAAATGGAAATATTAGATGAAAGAACAATATTGAACCTATGCACGTAATTTTAAAGTCACTTGGTGTTCTAAATGTCACAACAAGTAAAGAGGATAATAAAGGTAAAGATGAAGCCTCAACAGGGACTGAAGGAAGAGCAATATCAGAAGTATTGATAGGAAATAAGTTTGAACTTTGAATTAGTGAATCAAATGAACAAAAGATTTATCAGATGAAGATATAGGTGCTTGAACATTTGCATCAAGTTGCTTAAAGGGAAATTGGTTCTCAAAGAATATAACATCTCTACTCATAACAAGCTTCTTTTCAACCAACCATACACCTTTACACTTTTTGTCCATTGGCATATCCCAAGAACACACATTTAACACTTTTTGGATCAAATTTATCTTGACGAGGAGAAACTTTAGCCATATAACAAAAAGTATCTTATGACATGAAGATAATCATAACTAGGAGAATGTTTAGACAACATCTCATAAGGTGTTTTCCAATGCAATCTGTTCATGAGCATTTCATTGATAAAATTTGTTACTGTTAAAATACATTCTCCCTAAAATTCTTGTGGCAATCTAGCATGTAATCTTAAGGTCCTAAACACATCAAGGAGATGCTTATACTTCCTTTCCACTTTAACATTTTGCTAAGGGTATAGGTAATTGTTCTTTGAAAAATAATGCCATAAGAAGGAAATAGATATTAACATTCTTTGGAAAGAAACTTAGATTTATTGTCTATCTTATATAATGAATTTGGGATTAAAATTCGAAATGATAATGGACATATGTTAGGTGTGTTTTAGGAGTTCACAAGTGCAATAATCAAGCCTTCTATAATTATATATAGGATATGCATTCAATAATTGTAATTTATATTAACAACATTTCATTTTATTATAGCAACAAACCACTGACTAATTTCCTTGCCTATATTAGAGATCTCATATTGTAACTGAAAATTAAAAAACCATTTGTTTGTTCATACTACTTGCAAATTTCACTCCATAGTTTGATAGTCGATGGAGCTATAGAAACCTTTGTGGAAGTTCATTAACCATCAAATTTAAAAGCCAATATCTTACCATATAATTGTAGTGATTCCACCTAATTAGATTAGTAGAATTTTCTTCTAGTTTTGTTACTATGCCATCGACGATGAACCGTAGTTTCAAATTTGTAACTAAAGCCATATGAATTGATCTACTCTAAGCTAAAAAGTTTATACCATTAAAAGTGATATTTTCTATCACCATTCTTGGATTATTGAATTTAGAAATGTGCAAAAAAAAAAAAAATTATATTCAAACCATCTTGAACAAAATTTTGATTTTGTTCTCCTTGAAGGTTATATTGAAAAAACAGAATATATCAATCTAAATTAGCAATTTGCAATTAAAAGAAGTAGGTAAAGAATCAAAGATTATTATCAAAATTGCTCTAGTTCATATGAGATTTGGTCTAAGCAATCACTATCAAGAATCAAGAAAAATGTTCACCCATAAGTCAATATTAGAATTATTTGTATGAAAATATTCGCTTGTTATTATAATTATATTGCATCTTGTATGTATGTGTATATGCATATGTAGTTTTGTTAATGACTACACTTAATATATTCTAAACTTTATAAAGTGGAAAAATTCTTTAAAAAATTATGAAGAGTACTTAATGCATTTTGGAAGAGGTTAAAAGAATAAATCTTTTACCTTTTTTTTAATATATATACTAATTGGAATCTAACTATTAATTTATTGAGAAAAATAAAATTAATATATATAATTTGTATAAATTTTGTTTTAATAAACATATATTAGAGAATATCTAAATACGAAATTGCAAGTAAAGTAAAAAGATCAAATAGACATATTTATAAGTTTCTTCAATTTCTTTTTATGATAACTTTATAAAATTGTTTTATTAGTTATGCTAAAAAAATCCTTTTAATTATAAATCATCATATAATGAATGATTCAACACTCTACAATCATTTCATAATATTAGTTATAAAAGAAATGTTACTAAACTAAGTTATGATTGCTGTTGTTTGTTAATAACTTATGTGATAAGATTAAAACAATTAAAATATGGGTAAAGTAATAATTATTTATGGTGTGTTGTTTATAAGAAATTACAATTCAAGAAAATTTATTTAATTAGATATAATTTTATAATAATAAATTTAATGCTATTAGTTATTATGAAAAAAATAGGTTGGAAGAAATAACTCTATAAAATTGTTTAATTAGTTATGCTAAAAAATATCTTTTTGATTATAAGTTATCACATAATGAATCATTTAACACTCTACAATCATTTTCATAATATTAGTTATAAAATAATGTTACTAAACTAAGTTATGATTAGTGTTGTTTGTTAATAATCTATGCGATAAGATTTGAACAATTATAATATGAGTAAAGTAAATATTATTTATAGTGTGCTAGTTATAAGAAATTATAATTCAAGAGAATTTATTTAGTTAGATATAATTTTATAATAATGAATTCAATGCTATTAATTATTATAGAAAACATAGGTTGGAAGAAAAAAAAAAAGAAAATGTCATTTATGTAATAAATACATATTAAAAAAAATAAAATTCTATGAATGATATTTGAACTCATGCCTTCCTACTCAAGAAGCATGAACTTGTTCTCTGAACCATACTCAATATTATAAAATAAATTACTATAAATATATATCTAATATAATTTTTTTTAAAAGAAATTTTAAAAAATTAACTTTTTTTGGGGATTTGGCAATAGGTGAGGTGGGACCCCTTTTGCCCCTCCTAACCGCCCATATCTTCTTATATTTTAAAATTCTATTCTAAAATGAAATTTTAATTAAAAATGTACATAATTATTTTGTGGTAAAATTTTTATATTTTTTGGCAAAAATTATTATTGCAGTAAAGACCATTAAGCGAGAATTTTGTCATAAATATAACATGAACAAAAAGTTTGTTGCTACCTGAAAATTCACTGCAATAATTTTCGCTAATGCTGCTTCCAATCACCTAGTCCACTACGAGTCTTTACAATCACTCACTCCAAATTTACAAAGCTTTTGTAGAATTTCATCATGTGTTTCATATTATATACTTTATTCCCAAACAACAACCTTAAATCTTCAAATCTTCAAAAATTCTCTATGCTAAGTATTTTCACTAGCCAAAATTATGTGAGCATGAAACGCAACCTAAAACTTGAATTTGACCATTAGTTGAACAAATAGGATAAAAGTCATCTCCATTAAAGCAATTTATGTTGAAATTGATTATTTAAGAGCATAGAGATCATATACCACATCAGAAGTTTTGTATGATGAGATTAAGCACATCAATGTTGCATTTGAAGAGATTTTATTGATCATATGACTTTAGAAACAGAGGTTTAGAACTTATAGGACATTAATAATTTTAGAAGGGAAACCTAAGCATGGATACTTATCAATCGCTACTCATATGACTATGAACCATGGCTTATATTCTACACCAAACATCTCTTATTATGACTATTTTTAAAAGCTAAAAAGAAATTTATATGTATGTTTTATGAGAAACCTCAAACTCAATTGCTGCTTTCTTTTTTCCTTAATGGTTGAAGTTAAAAATATGAAGAACACCTGAAATTCAAAGTAGTGGTTTCCCAATATCCACTAAAATAGATTGCAAATCCAATATTCTCTATTACAAAAATTAACGAGAATTATTGAAACTAGCATATGGAAGATGAACAGGCTAAAGTAGCCATGAGCAAAAAGAATAGTATGGTTTCTTACCAAAACAAATTCAACGGAATAGCTTTGCTATTGTTCTCTTTGGTACCTTACCCTCAACCTTGACTCTTTGATATGCTTCCCTAATACAACAAGGTCTAATTGGCCCAAATTCCATTTGTTTCTATCATGATAACTCTAGCTGTCTCAACAAGTTCTCCAGCAAACATCTTTGCAATCCCTAATATAACAATTGTCATTGGGTCAGAAATCTTCTGAGTTCCAGTAATGCTTATAAGCAACCTGTTCATAGTAACCTTTTGGAATCCAGACCTTAGAAAAGACTCATATCTATTCATTTGTTCATTTGTAAACTAAGATAAAATTTTCTTAATTTTGTCCATCTAGATTACTGGCAGATGGAAAATTTTCAAACTCAACATCTATATTCTCTTCATTTTATCCATCTTATCTAGATCACTAGCAGATAGAAATTTTTCAAACTCAACATCCATATTCTCTTCCTCTTCTTCATCATTTTCATTTTCTTTAGCTTTTGGCACCATAAAAACAAAGGAGGTTGAGGTTAGGATGTTTAGGGTAGACGTTGGTGGAGCATTAATAGCATTAACTTCATCATCATCATTGTAGTTTTTTGTTGTCAATGGGAGGATTGACAGCAATAGTAGCAATGGAATTGGGAAGGTTACAGAAGTAGAAGGAGGGAATTTGTTAAGAGGAAATGGGGATTCGGGTAGAGATTTTTCTTGCTCTTTAAATACTTATTCAAATGGATTCTTGAATTGCTTCATTATGTATTAGGCACTACCTGTAATGGAATTGATTTATGGTTTGAATTTTAGAGTATATATATACGTGTATGTATGTATATATATAATATATGTATACATAATGTAGAGTCATATGGAAATTGTTATGGAGGCTTATCATTGATTTAAGGTTTAATGAGGATGTGGTGAGTTATTTAAGGCAACCTAAAATAAAGAGTAAACTTGTTTTTACTTTCGGTGTGCATAAATGACACATAAATTTGCCGGCATGTATTGCTTTTACTAAGTTTAAACTGTTTCAATATGCTCATACATACATATATCTATTTTTTTTTTTTTTCATTGATGTGTCTATAGTTTTGACATAATTTATTAATTTACTAAAAAGTATATATTATTAGTTTGAGGTGAATATTTACTAGCAAAATTTTTGCTGCAAAAAGACATTTAAGCATAAAAACTAAAATAATTGGTACAAAGTAAAATATGGCCCAAAAAGGAAAAAAAAATAATATATGATTCCTTTACCATATTGAAACAAAATTGTCTTATGCTACTTTACTAACAATTGTTAGATCTTAATAAAAATGAATAACATAAACTTGCATATCTTTATTACAAACCATTTCATCATATGTGCCAATAAGAGATGCAAGTTATTATCAATTGTTGAAAATCATATCTTGGATAATATTTTTTATTATGTACATGTCGAGTGGTGCATAGCAAAACTAAAATAGCAAAAAAGGAAAAATATATATGTATATATATATATATATCAACTTTTGATTAATATATATACTTATTTCCCGTTCACTTTAGGAGAATTAGAATTTAATTTCCCTCATTATTCCTTATTATAACGTTCACTTAATTTTCTGTTTCTAAATCGCAATTTCTTAAAAATCCCTATTACGTGAAATCAAGTAATAAGGATTTTTTTATTTAACCAAAAAATTGCAATTTCTCACAAAATTTCACATTTTCTTCAAAAATAACCTCATATTAATTTAACAATGACTATTACTACCATTATCGTCCCCCACCACCACTAACACCATCATTACCACCCACCGCCCACCACCATTACCGTCGCCGCTACTGTACTACCATCGCCGCTGCTACTAACCACCCACCACTTCTACCTACTGTCATCGCTAATGTCACCACCAACCACTACCACCACCATTATCGCCACACTACTACCACCACCATCATCCATCACTATTGCCATTGTTGCCATCACCACCGCTACTATCGTTGTCACCACCTCTATTGTTGTTGTCACCACCACTACTGATATCGTTACCACCGTTGTAACTACCCCCACCCCTCTACCTTCCCCAACCCCCTCGAAGTCGCTACCCTGGCTACTGCTAGCACCATCAACCACCACTATCGTTACCGTTACCCTCATCAACTACCACCACCACCATCACCATTGCTTGCAATCACTGTCAACCATTACCACCACCTTCGCCCTTGCAATCGATTTTCACCACCATCACCTATTATTTTATTTTAGAATTACTTGAGAAAGAAAGTGAATCAAGGGTAATTTAGTCATTAAAGTTCTATTACGTATCTATTCTTAAGTTGTTTAATAATCCAACTAAACAAAATAATAGATACTATATCCTTATTACATTTCTTAGGAATTCCAATTACATTCCTTAGGAATTCCAATTACATTCCTCTCTCATTCCATTCAATGAAGTGAATGAGCTATTAATGTGGCTCATTTCACTTGATATGGCAAAAATAATATAATGATTCCTTTACCATATTGAAACAAAATTGTCTTATGATACTTTACCAATAATTGTTAGATCTTAATAAAAATGAGTAATGTAAACTTGCATATCTTTATTACAAACCATTTCATATGTGCCAATAGGAGATAGCAAGTTATTATCAATTTTTTGAAAAGCATATCTTGGATAATATTTTTTGTTATGTACATGTTAAGTGGTGCATGGCAAAACTAAAATAACAAAAAGGAAAAATATATATGTATATATATATATATATATATCATCTTTTGATTAATATATGTACTTCATGTGGCTCATTTAGGACGCAGCTTTTCAAGTAATTTGATTTTCTCTCTAAGAGCTATTACATGTATTTAGGTTGTTTTATTTTGAATGGATGAACAACTACTATGGTCTTACGGAGGGTTTATAATTCTATATGGAGCAAGTCTTAAGGTTCAATATATATATAAAAGAAGAAGAAGAAGAACCTGGCAATAAATTCAATTAGTCGGTATATTTTATAATTAGTAACTTTTGAAAATAAGTGGAAGCACATTATATATGTATGTATGTATCTATAATATTAAAGCCAAAGACACCCATTTGGTACCTTTAGTGTTTTAATATTTCATTTCATTTGAATTTACCAAATAAGCCCTATATATTTAATAGTAATTAATAAATTATTGATGTGTTAGGGTTATTATGGTAAAAAACTCTATATGCAAAAAATGGTATTTAACATACATATGTATCTATAATATTAAAGCCAATGTTTTAATATTTCATTTTATTTGAATTTATCAAACAACTCCTATATACTTAATAGTTATTAATAAATTATTGACGTATTAGAGTTATTATGGTAAAAAACTCTATATGCCAGAAATGGTATTTAACATACACATCCTCAACCAAAAATGATATTTAAATTAAAGATTTTTTGTTAAAATGACAGCTTTTAGTTATAATTCTAATATCCATAAAACAAATCTTAATACTTCTTTAATAAAATTTTTTTTTTTTTCAAACTTTAGCATAAGAAAAAACTATGTACTTATTTCATAAATGGTTTATTTGTTTCTTTAAAACTTTTACAGAAGAAAAACTATATATTTATTGCACAAATGGTTACTATAAAAAGTAATTGACAATTAAATTGTTTTACTATTTGTTTAGTGATATGTTTAACTATGCTTATTTCACAAATGGTTTTTTTACGTGTTTAGGCCTAAATAAAAGGTTTTATTATCTTTTAGTGTGAGATAAACTAAGAAAAGTTGAATCAGGCAGATTGATCCGATAGGCTCTACTCAAAGCTCACCATGTCAAATCTCCTTTAATCATCCAAAAAATATATGATTTGACTCTCCTCTTTCCTCCTTTATACATAAGATCATCTTCTTTTCGTCTCTTTTTTTTGTTCTTTTCAACAACACTACGCAATAGGGAGCAAAGGCTTAACTTAGTCACATTAGTGTTAAACAATTATGAGTTTCAAATTTTGGATTGACATAACTTCGAGACTACTTAAACTCTTTGATCTAAGGGCGCTCTTTTAAAATAAATGTAATTATGAGACTACTTAAACTCAATAATCTAAGGGGCCTCTTTTAGGATAGGCATAATTGTGAGACTGTTTATACTCATTGATCTAAAGGATCTTACATATCATCTCATATTAAGACATCACTTTTTACTTGCTAATGATAATATATAGAAGGTGCTTTTCAAAAAGTGCTCAATTGCACATATGCACTAATAGTGACATTGATTGCTTAGGATCAATAATTATTTCCCATTAGTCAAAGGGGTATTCCCCATTACTTAACCACCATGTAATATAGCTTACTAAAGTATTACTTGGATTGAAGTGTCAATATGCCAATGTGCTCATCAATGAGATTGTTTCCATTACTTAATGGCAAGAAACATTTGGATCAATTAGAGTATGATGCCATCATGCTTCTCTCTTTTCCTTTTCTACTTACATTACATATATTTACTACTCGATTCTATTTCTATTTGAATTAAGCTTCTATTAGGTATGAAATAATAACTAATAGAATTCATGTTCTATTTAAAACTATTTTAATGAATAACAATTATCATTGTTCAAATATATATGTTCTATAAATACATATTATAGATTATCTTCTAGATATCTATTCCATTTAAATTTTCTTGTCAAACCATTTAACTACTCTTAACCATTTCTATGTAATTTAGTTGTTTGATTATTCACCATTTTTATGTCATTTTAAAGTGGGACTTATTACATATCATATATTACATCAATACTAGGATATATTACAAATCTATTATATCAAAGTGATTAAACCCACTTAATGTCTTTAGTGTTCTTTATATTGAATTTTATAAAATGAACCTTTACGATTGCATTAAATAATTTATTGAATTACTATTTTAATCAGAATGGCGGTTATCGCTTGTCATTGTAAAATAATCCTACACCCATATACGTTATAACAATTGATTTTAGAAGTTTTTATCTTTTCACATTTTACATTTTTATGTATAAAAACCATTATCATCCATTCATTCCATATTAATGTTTTACAATGTGTTTATACATATTATCATTACAATATGTGGCTATCTATATATTTAGTTCAAAAAGCATTTTTACACAAGTCGGTGATTTCACTATATACTTTTGAGAAAATTTCTTTGAGTAATGACACTTATTTGTTTATTTTTCTACCATAACAGTTGCTTTCACTAATTTTTTATTTATTTCACTTATTTTAACTTTATAACTTTGAATTTTCTTTTTATTACTATTGGTTATTATTTTGTTATTTTTAGTTTACTTACGTTAACAATTTTGATTTTCTATTATGATAGGATATGATCTATGTAAGAACCACAATTTAGTAAGCTTTTAGGAAGTTTTTTATTCAAGAACATATTACATGTTCCACAATGTCTATGTATATGTTATATGTGTGTATATATATATATTCTATATTTAGTTTAAAATAGCATTTTTATGGAAGTTGACAGTAGAATTCATTCACTATATATTTATGAGAAAGTTTCCATATACATGGTATTTACTTATTTACTTTTTTACCATAACAATTGTGTTTAATAGATTTTTTTTTATTATACTTTTGAATTTTTTTACTATTATTATTGCTTATTATTTTGTTATTCTTAGCTTATTATATTAATAATTTTTATTTTCTTTTATATTAGATTAGTTCATATAAGAACTACCATATAGCAAGCTTGCAAGGAGTTTTAACCTTTGAAAAAAAATGTTGTAGAAATTTTATCATTTGTGATCCTTAATTTGCGTATTATAGATGTAATAAAATATATGAAATTTATTGGTTTTATTTGTTTATAAAGGAAAATTGTTTTAGGTGTTTGGTGTTGACTTGCTATCTAAAATCATCCTCCATTTGTTATTTTACTCATTTTAGATTTTTCTTTTATTTAGATTGAATATAATGGTAATAAAAGTTATTGTAATATTTAGGATATAATCCTTCAAAAGAGGCATCAACGATGAAAAACGGGTTATGGAGTATAATAATTGCTAATAGAAATATATTAGCATATTTATTATTTCTAAGGTAAAATATTTCTAAATCAGAAAATTTATATCTTGTAAATTTAACGACAATAAATCCTAATCATTTTAAGATATTGAATCACATAAGGACTTAATTATATTGATATATCCATCTATATGTGTGTGTTGTTATATGCAATTACTTGATTATAAAAGTCTCTTATAATATATGACAATTAATATATAATATTTTTATGTAAACTGTCAAAATAATAAATTTTTTTCCATTTTTCTACTTTCACAGGCTATGTAATTAATATATGTTTTCATATATATATATATATATATATATATATATTATGCACATGCATTACAGGTGTATCTACCTTAGTATGTGTGCGTGTGTGTGTTTTATGCCAGTAATGAATATTTCTAAATCAAAAAGTTTATATCTTTTAAATTTAACGACAATAAATCCTAATCATTTTAAGATATTGAATCAAATAAGGACTTAATTATATTGATATATACATCCATATGTGTGTGTTTTATATGCAATTACTTGATTATAAAAGTCTCTTATAATATATGATAATTAGTGGTATATAATATTTTTATGCAAACTGTTAAAATGATAATTTTTTTCCCATTTTCCTACTTTCACAGGCTATGTATATATATATATATATATATATATACACATGCATTGCGAGTGCATCTTCCTTAGTATGTATATGTATACCTTAGTATGTATATGTATGTGTGTGTGTGTTTTATGCCAATAGTGAAGGTGTATTCATATTTGGATGTTTAGGTATAACAAAATAATATATATGAATTTTAAAAAGTAGACTTAATTATAACCATCCATATGATGGCCTAGAATTACATCAACATTTTTTCATACAAAATAGCATATCTAAATTTTAGAAAAGCTCGCCAAGTGAGTAAACTATATGAAGCAGCCTACTCACACTTGTTGACTGCTCAATTCACCTCGAGTGTTCGCAACCACACACTTCAAATCGCCATACAAACTCTCACAAAATTTTATCTTATGCTTCACATCACACACTTTATTCCTAAATAACAACCATAAAATCTCTAAAATTTCAAAAAAGTAATGTGTGATGATTTTCACTAAGTAGCTAAAACTATACATGCTATGAGATGTAACCAACTGAATGACTACTTCCAAGGCAACGTAAACCTTAAACTCAACCGTTAGCTAAGATGGGAATGAGTCATTTCCATAAAACCAATTCTTATCAAAATATGCACCTTAAAAGATTAAGAAGTTTGATTGGATTTAAGCACATAGATATCACATCGAATGCCAAAATCCTTGATATTAAAATCTTATTAATATGCCATCTTGAGATTATGCATGTTTTCATCGATATCCAAAAAAGTGAGACCTACTTAGATAAGATGATGAAAGAAATGAGAATGCAAGTCCATGATCATTGTTAGCCAACTATATTTGATTTTTCTAATTGCTCAAGCGCATCAACATTGGATTTCAAGAGTAGAAAGTGTTCGTGAAAAGTTGGCTAATTGTCTCCCTTTAAACTACAAATTTTTTTGCTGGTCAAATGGAAAAATTGTTGCTAAAATGAGAAAAACTAAAAGAAAAAATTGTCACTACATAAAAACTCATTGTTATTATGGTGATATTCTTAGGTTTCGAGCTAATAATTTATGGCTTGACTCAATGTTGTCTAAATTGGACCAAACCCTATGACGTGGTCACAAAAGTTAAATAAAATGAGCTTGTAGAGTTTGTTTCACAAAATATAGTATATAAATGAGTTAATTCTATTATTAATACCAAATTACATTTGGGATCGTTATTTATTGAAAACTTGATTATTGAGTCTCAATATTAAAATGCCCAAGAAAATTTATAAGAAAAAAAAGTGATTCAAAGACAAAGGTGTTATTGTAATTTTAAAGGGGCCTTAAACCCCTTCCATCTAAAACCTTGCCCCTCCTTACTTATCTAAAACCCTTAGTTGTTATTTATACTATATTTGTCGAGCATATACCACGTTAGCAAGCAAGTGCACTTAGTTATAATATAGATTAAACTGGATGTGAGTCTGAGTGTCGTTACCATAAGGAACCAGTGTTTAAGAACCTAATTACTGGTAAATTATCTAAAACTTTCCGTTACCTAATTTTACAATATAGAGATGATTGTGATTAAATAGGAGAGATGAATAAGGAATAATAAAAGAAGAACGATAAAGTACATAAGAACAAGAAGGAAAATAGCAAAACTAATTAAAGTTAAAGCAAGCATGATTCATTTAAAATAAAGAAGACATGGTCCTTAATAAATTGTTATTATTTACTCTCTAGTTCCTTGCATCCTTGAAATCTTAATTATTCTTTAAACCGTGGAGAATCTTAACCATATTCATATGAAAATTAGATTATGAATTAGTTGAACTCACGTCTTTAGCTAATTCTTAACCTTAAGACCCTCTCTACATGCATTACTATTAAATGGAGCATCATAAGATCACATTAAAAACCTAGATCCTGTTATTAGGTTTCCCTAATCTTGAAAGATTCAATACTTAATCTCTTAGCATATTGAAGCTCTTCTAATTACACTTGTCTATTTGCTGTAGGCCTTGTGACTTTACAACAAACTTAGATATCAAATTAGCAACCATGGGAAATAATAATTAATGAAATAAGCTCGATGTAATCAGATCATCAAAGAATAAAACCATAGAAAGAAAAAGAAGAGTTGTTAGAAAAGGGAACTAGATTTTAATAATAATTTATTATGAATGATTAAAAGAGTAAAAACATAATAAAAGAAAAAGCGAAATAAATTGAGAAACCCCAACAATAATTACAAGCTACAATTATACTAAAGGTGGCTATCTCTAAAAACTTAAGTCTAAGGATCTATTCATAAGTAGGGTTAGGTTTACAAAAAGAGAATAAACAAAATAAAAGATTTATTAAATATTACATATCCAAAAATAGACAATTTGTTGTAAAACTTGAAGATTCGCTCGTCAAGGAATAACCATACCTTAGGTACATAACTATGGTAGTTGGGCGTATACTTTTTCTTCACACAAAAAACTTCGAATTTGAAGAAATTACCCGACTAATTAAACATAGGACAGCCATGGTCCTTCCTAGACTTCATTCTTCACTTGATTCTCGTTTAAGCTTCTATCACTTTATTCCAAGATCAATGATTTTGCTTCAAATTACTCCAAAAAGTACTAAAAACCTTCAAAACTTCATAAAATGCTCTGGAAGTCCCAAAAAATGAAATTTAAATGAATTAAGCTGAAAATAACATAAAATTAACTTGATTAAAGTCTAAAATAGCACAAAATAACCATAGAAAATGTATGCTAAATTTACATTATCATACAACATCTCAAAAACCCTCATTACCCTCTCATTTCTTTTACTTTTCCAAAACTCAAAGTCAATTTGTTTTGGTGAGAAGTCATAGTTTTAAGTAGAGTTTTTCTTAAATTTTGAATGAAAATCAACATAAGATGCTTGTATTTGTTACTCTTTATTTTGGATTTCAAGAGCTTATTTCACTATCTAAGTAACCTTCCCTTTTGTCTTGTCAATATAAGTCTAGTTGAGTGTTGATGGGGGGTTGGTTGAGTTGAAATTTGTAGTTGGTGGACTAGATAATGTACTTTAGTGATGAATTGAAGAGCATTTGAAGTGTATTGAGGTTAGATTGGAGGATGGAAGGATTTATGATGCATTTGATTGGGTTTTAGAGGAGGAACTTTTAGTTTATTATAAGGGATACAACCTGACAACGTAGTTATGTTGCTAGACCATATCTCCTATGCTTAGAATAGTCGGAGCACAAAAAGTGACACGACCAAACTATACGGTCTTGTTGTAGCGTCGTGTCTAAAAGTTGATTTTTGGAACAAAAATTGACACGACTATTTGATACGGTCATGTAATTTAGGTTGTGTCCACCTATACGACCTATTTGACACACTTGTGTTAAGGGTCATGTCTCTTCTATTTACTTTCCATTTCATGTATTTTTTCACATTCCTTGATGAAATCTTATTCCCAACCTAAAACTAAAGTTAAGCAAGAGGGATTAATCGGTTTAGGATTTTAGTTAGTATAGGATAAATCACAAAGCGAAGTATAAGAATTATTATTGAGTTATGCATCTTATGATAAATGTTAGGTTAGATTAAAGCTTCGTGGTTGGTTTGATTTAAGCTTTGTAATTGATATGGTTTAGTGGTTTAGGTACATAGTGTGTGCTTAGTGAATGTGCTTCATAAGTTAGATTGAAAACTAGATTAAATCATATACGACTAATAAATTTGCTTACCGATTATACTTAAACTGGCTCATCTCGAGTTTAGGGGCCATTTCCTATCTTTGAAATAATTAACCTATTGTTTGTTATTTCTTTAATTAAATGTGTGTGTATGATTGGATTGGCATCCATGTATGCTTTTGCATTATGTATTGGGCTTTGACTCTTTTTTTTTTTAATTTTTATAGTTATATGTGTTAGATGAAGTTCATTACCTATGTAAAGTTTGGATTGTTACTAATAGGTTGGGAATAGAGATGCTTGGTACCATATTCAATTGATGTTGTAGATGAATTGTGGTGAAGGAATTAACATTGTAAAGTAGAATTGTTAAGGCGAATAGTACTATAATATAGTGACGATCATGTTGATGAATTGTCGGGGGATTTATTCGATAGCTTAAATTTTGATTTGTAGAAGTTAGAAACCTGATGTTTAATTACAACTATTGTTGGAATGACTTGCTTGTGAGTCAATTAAGTTGTTTACATTTGGAGAATTGTTTTTATTATCCTATTGATAGATTTTACAAATGATTTGGAGATTGTAGTGGCAATCTAGAGCTTTAACATGCCATTGAATTTCTAGGGAGACACAACAAGTTAGGGTGCTCTTAGATCTAGGGTGTTATAGATATAAAAGGAGATATTAAAAATAGCTTGTAAACTTATAAAATCTACATTTATTAATAATAGCATGACATTGGAATACAATAATGGGTTAAACATGTGTTATGGATAAACTAATTTGATAATTAAGTTAAACATAAAAAGAACTTCTTAAGCTATCTCCATAGTTAAGTCTAGCTTTGAGGATGTACGTAATTTACACGGTAATAAGAACATAAGGGATGGAGTTGAGAGAATATGATATATCCTCATGTGCTTACATTGAAAATCATTTTTTCTCTTAAATTTTCCTCCTAGCCAATCAAACCATAACTTTTAGATTTTCTTCAAAATTAATCATAAGAAATGTTAATTTAATAATTATCAATAAGCATCAAGGAGGGATTTAGGTGAATATTAGAAGTTTAGTAAAGGAGATATAGGGAGAATATAAAGTAATTTGGGTTAGTTGTGCTTTGACTGCGTAGCTGTAACCTGCTACTAAGTCGCTTGGAGGACGAAGGAAGAGTCAGCAAGAAGGGTTGCTAGCAATGGGGTAGCCAAAGGTGGTTGTCGAAGATTATTACACTAACGAGCTTTTGAAAATGGCTGATTTTGTTAAATTTGGTAAAAATATTAAGCTTAGTCAATTAATTGTGTATTAGAGGTTTATTTTAGATGTAATTTAATGTAAAATTATTGCACGTGTGAAATTCTTGACAAATATATTACGTTCTTAGGAAATCACCCTATTTAAAACTAAACTTAAATTAGTTTTTAGACTTCAAGGTAAATTTTGGTTTGTGGAATCCTAAGATGAATGCTATACTAACTTCACATGACAATAGTTGAATAAGTAGCTTGTTTGATATTTACTTAAATTGATTTTACTAATTTGTCCTATTTAGGAAGTGTAATATTTAGTAGAATTTCTATGAAGTAGTAGGTTGAATTCAAATTATGATAATTTTGAGGCTTATAGATGATGATGGGAGTATTCAACCTTGATTGGCAATGTAAGTTTGATTAATTATGTAATTTCAAGTAATATAAGGGTAAAATAGTCATTTTAAAAAATTTACAAGATGAGTGTGTTTTGCCTTTATAATAAGTAGCAATTGAAGCACATATTTCCTTGAGTTCATAGTATTTTTCACAGAATTATTCAAACTTACTACTTATTATGCAACTTAGTTAGTAACTAAATATATATTCACTAAATTGGTAAATTGTAGTTAATATAGCGATAATTTAGATAATTATAAGCTTCAATTTGATGTTAACAAAGTAAATAAAAGATGAATAGTTTTAATTTAGAGAGGGAATAGTGGCTTTTGATTGATCTTAAACTATTTTGAACTTGATATAAACTAATTAGATGAATATTATGATTTAAGAGTGAATTGATTTTTTGTATGAACTAAGAAGCCTTCCATCTACTTTTGCTCTTCTTTTAAAATAGAGGCCTTGAAAATTCAATTGACCAAATGATTCAATTATAATCTAGTACTAGTCTTTAGTCATTAGTCTTCTTATGTTAATGATACGGTTCAAAACTTTTCCCTTTAGTTAGGATTTGGTAACAATTTTTAAGGTGCAATTGAATTACTCAGAGCAACAAAATGAACGAGAGGAAATGTGAGCAAAGATATTAGATAGATTTTTTATGTAGAAAACCCCTGATGTGATATGAAAAACCTCTTAGTAAAGAAGCAATAATTGCAAGAAAAAAAAAATTGTAGCAAGTACCATTAGATGTGAATTGCCATATAACAAAAGGACATTCATATAATTAGCTTTGTAAGTTTGTGGCTCATGAAACCCCATAGTATTGATGCTTAGAAATGCCACTACAAGTACTAGAAAGTAGCAAGATCAAATCAAATCCTGCAATTTATGATATGTTTTCTTTCCTTTTATTTCAAATCTCTACACCTAATGGAACCCAAAGCATCAATAGTAGTAGATTCATGCATAATTTCAATAGCCATGAAGATTTTAATAGTGGAAATTCACTCACTTTTAGTAAATCATCGCAACCCCCTATGTATTCATGAGCTACTAAGAGATATAGGTAACTGGTTTGAAGTGTGGACTCATTATAAGAAAGAAGTGGATAATGGTTAAATAAGGCCTTGTAAATACTGTTCAAAAAGTTATATATTTTGAATTTCTCAGTAAACTAATACATCACATGCTTATCGGATTGCTCTTAGTCTTGGTGATTGATTAAAGATTTTGATAATTTTCATGTATATTGGTTATGATAGTTGATAAATATCAGTAATATGCTAACTATAACCAAATTTTTATTTTTCCTATTTTTAATTGTTTCAGTTCCAATGTTAAAGAGTTTATAATGAGAGACCTATGTTGTTAGATGTGATTCAAGATATATTCCACTATTGGTGCTATTGACTTATTAACCATCATTAACTCTATGAACTTTGTTAGCTTGATCTTGGTTCTTACATATTATATACTAGATGTTGTACTAAAAATACTATTCTATGTATTTCCTAGAAACGTCATCAGCCATTACGCATGGCTGACATTATTCATTAATTTGAAAGTTGTTATCATCAATATTGTTTGTTGATGGATGATTATAAGGAGTTGTATAAACAATGAATCCAAGGGATGTCTTTTTTTGCAACTCCACAAGATGTTGAAATAACCTACATCGGGGATAGATGAAATATATACATTTATGTGTTAAGACTTGCTCTAGTTGCTTGTCAATTGACATAAACAATAGAATATTCTTACATGCTATTTTCTGGGTAGCAATTTTTAGATCAATTCCTAATTCTAAATTGCCAAACCATTATTTAAGTTTTAGAAAATCCCCTAATTAGAACTATATAATATAGTTTAGGATAAAGAAAAAGAATAAAAAACTGAAATGTACATTGTGGTTTTGTTTACTTTTTCTGCAAAACCAAACCAAACCCATCTGTACCCAACCTTAAATCTTTCTTAAGGCCTATTTATACACTGGTAGTAGGGTTTCATACATATCAAAAGTGTCCATACATGTACTTGAATACTTTTACGATGTAGTAAATTTATTGTTCCACTCCCTATGGTTTTTTATTTAGAGTTTATGTGGCATTTATTGTGTGTTGATTTCCCCTTCCAATTGTTATTTCCCCTTACTATTGTTAGAATTGTTATTGTTCGATCCTTTACACTATGCTGGGGATGAGGGATAAGGGAAGGAAAAAATTGGAGAGGAAGGAATTAGAGGAAATTTGGTTGTTCAACTGTGTTTAGTAAGGTGGAAAATTAGGAAGGAATGGAATTATGGAGGAAACAAATCTACTGGCCCTATTAAAATTTATTCTTTTTCAAAATGGAGAGAAAGTAGAGGAAATTTGGAAATTTGACTAATTATCTATTTTGCTTCTTATGATAGACTAAACTATAAAATTTTATGGGTATTTCAATAATTTAATACTATATTAATTTTTTGTCTAAGTAATTATTAGTTTTCCTTCTTTTTTTTCTTTTCTTCTTCTAAAAAAACATGAATAAAAGAATTCAATACCTCCATTCTTTCCATCCTCCCAATTCCTTCCATTTTTATTCATTCCCTCATCCCAAAAGATAGTATTAAGCTTTTATATTGGGACATAATAAATAAATTAATATATATATATATTTGTATTACCTTGTAATGGGATTCGTAATGTTTTTATCGTTTAATAATCCTAAGTCGAAAAATAGGAACAAGAGCTAAAAAGAAAAAAGAGTTTATAAGGTGCATTGTCAGGCCTTCCTCTACAGTATATATGGGAGTGATCAAAGGCACAAAAGTGGAGCTGATTTTTTATTAACGTGAGATTAAAGTGCATGCATGAATCCTCATGGTGCGAGGTCCACGCGCATTTTTCAAACGATGAGGGGCTTTGTTGGTGTTTGCGACCGGCGTGACATCGAGATTGGAAATAATTTACAGCAAGAACATGCCTTTTCACTATTGTCTTGTCATTAAGGTGGTTTAAACTTTAAATTAAAAAGGCAAAATGGATCGAAAAAACTGGCTCATGACGCGGATAAACAGCATAACCCTTGCGCAGCCGTACTGTGATCAGTCACTTCGTGCCAAAACGGAAATGATAAAAAAGAAAGAGGGTAAGATAGGTGTATAAATATGGGAAGAAAAAAGAAAAAAAAAAAAGAGATAAGGGATATAAATGAGTTATCTAAATTTAATTTTGTATTATTCATTGGGGTGGAATTGATTATTAAGTCTAAATTCAAGTTTGACCTATTCAAATAAATTATTGTATCGAGATCAAGTTTTATAATATTTTATTCAAACTTAAATATTATTATTATTATTATTTATTAGAGAAACTGTGAAACCCGAATTTCTTTTAATACCGTTGGACTCAAGCTCAATCACACCTACTCGTTTACATGAGGTCATGAGGTTAAACTCGCAGAGAAACGTATGTGTTTAATAACAATTTATGCCACTACATAAACAGTGGTGCAATTAACGTTAGTTGAACCTAATAGTATAGTTACAAGTGATAATTGAGCCAACTGTAGTAGATAGCAATCCGCTGAAAATAATGGTGGTTAACCTAGTGGAGTTGACAAGAAAATTTTCAATGTTACAATATACTATATGAATTGATGTGTAACGCATAAATATATATATATAATTTTAATACACGAAAGAATATTGGTACATTTTACCTCCGTTATCACATATTTAAATATTATTGATTCTTATATATCACTCGTTAATTCATATGGTATATTAGTATTATTGAATCTTTTTTAAAAAAATAGGACAAACTAATTTCCATTTTCTTAAAATAGAAATCATTTCTCTCTTTTTTTATTACAAACAACCCTGTTAGGGTAAATCTTGAATTTATACTAGGCTTGGATTCAACAATTTGCATGTATGTCATGATGTGGACGGAAAAGTGAGATTAGTTGATTAGGAATTTACTTACGCAACTCTAGTTACATGCTTAAGGGGTATATTAGTAAGTAGTGAAAACAATATAGAAACTACATATGAGCCAATTGTCAAAAAAAGGTTTCTCTTGATTGAAAGAATCTTATACAATTTTTTTTGGCCAAACAAGAAAATTATCACGTTAACATCAACCAAAGTCTAGCAGAATACAAATAGAAGAGTCAAGAAAATAACAAGATGAAAGAAAGTCTAAATGGATAACCCTCTAAAGGGCGAATAGGGGGATAACCTACCAATCCAATGGACACATTTCCCTTTGTGTAGATGAATAGCCATACTATTGGCTTTCTTATTAATAAATGAAAAGGAAACATAAGAAAAGCAACTGTCTTTAGCCAACGACAAAATATCATTGACTAGATCTACAGTAGTCCGCTTAACAAAACATTTTGCTAAACAGCTATCTTCTAAGTTATTCTCATCCAATGTTTGAAACAGTGCTGGCATATCCATCTCAATGTCCACTTGTCTCCACTTCCTCATCTTTGTCAAATCTAAACCTAACAAGACTGCCTTAGCCTCCAACCCTTTTGTATCCAACGCAAGACATGACTTATTCAAACCTCCTACCAACCTTCCTTTATTGTTACGAGCGACTATTGTAATACCCCCTACACTGTCCTTTACCCACGACATATCAACATTAATTTTGGTTAAATCATCCAAATGAGGCTTCCATCTTGTCACTAGATTTACAAGGCAACACCTTTTGCTTATAAGTTACCCATTCTTGAAATCTTTATACAAAATTTTGGATAATTGAATTAAGGTTAGGGTTTATGTGGCTATATAAACATCAACATCTTTCACACCAAATCATCCAACATAAAAGAGCAATCTTATTGTTAAATATTTTAATTTCTTCTTTTGTTCCCCTATTTCGTGTTTCTCTACTCCTCCTACCATTGCACGAAACTAGATATGTTTTAACGATCAATATTCATATATAGGTAACTCATCCCTACCTATTGTACCTACCCACACTATAAAAGTGCATGTTCAATGGATTCAACATCACTACACCATAGGCAATTAGGGCTTGAAGAGATCTACCTTCTAAACAGGTTTGTAAAGTTAGCATTACTATTGCATGCCACTCTCCACATAAAAACCCTAACTTTGGACATAATATCTAGCTTCTAGATCTACTTCCATTGGTTTGGCTGAAACCCTCTAAAGTCCGTGTATGGGATAACTCCTTTGTTGCTGTGAATGAAATGATGGGAGTACCAAACTGAACATACCTCATTCCTCTCCTATGGCCAAGCAGTTTTATCTTCTTCTTTACACAATGAAAGAGGTATGCTTCTTATGGCTTTTAATTCCTCTTTTGTGCATAAGGATTTGATAGCATTTAAGTTCCACATTGCACACTCATTGTCAATCATTTCACAAATTTTCATATCCTCAATAACTATGCTATACTCATTAGCCTATCTATATTCAATCGTCTACTTTGAATTCTTAGAATCCACTTATCATTTCATACTTCAATTTTTTCACCATTTCTAACCTACCACATCAGACCTTCCTTAATCACTCTCTAACCTTCAATTAAGATTGACCACCCCTATATATTCAAGATTATTGCTACATGGTTAGATCCTACTTTAAGACAGTGAGTTGCTTAGGTATTTGGAAACTTGGCTAGCTAAGAGGATGACATAAAGGCCTTATCAATTCTTTCACACACACACAAATCTCCTCTTCCGTTAGTCCAAGTAAATAAAGGCCCTTAGTACCCAACATCAATAAGATTAGTATTCCGTACCATGTTTTGAAAACCCTTAATTTGCCACTTATACCTTAGTCTTCCTCCTTCCTTTTCTTCATCATGTAAAATTTCATTAAAATCTCCTAAACATAGCCATGGCTCAGCAATTTGACTTACAATGTTTTCCATCATATTCCATAATGCCACTTTGCCATTAAAATCATTTGGCGAATAAATCTATGTAAATCTACCTATTTTTTCCCTAGCCAAGTTGTTGATTTCAATATCAATGAAGTATTGATTGTCATTTAAAACATTTGCTACCAAATCTTAAACCCGCCATGGAGAAAGTCCACTTGGTTCCACATAATGTCTTCTTAAAATATCTTAAACCATTTCTTATTCTTTCAATTTTTTTATTTTTTATTTTTTGTTTCCATAAGGAAAATTATTGCTAGTCTATACTTGTAAACAAGGTCCCTTAGATGATGAATTATCAAGGAGGGACTTAACCCTTGATAATTCCAACTTAGAAACATCACAACCCCTTGGTGGCTGCAAAGTGCTAGCCACCATCGCTCAAACAACAGAACTCCTCAATAGAAACATCAAAAAGAGTCATTTCTACAAGCACCACACTATTATTTTACATTGTTACAATACATTTAGTAACCACAAACTTCTTTTTTTGTTGTTTAGCTTGATGACCATGATTCTCCTTTAGAAACAAATCATAATACACTTCAACTCTTACTTTTTTTAGCACATCATATTCTTCCTCACATCTACTTCTTTTGATATTTAACACACTTAAAGCCCTTGAGAGATTATTAGTAGAAGAACATACCACTTCCTTCACAACCCCCCTACCCCCTCCATTTGCAATGTCCTTTCTTTCACTTTCTTTCTCTAATAGACCCACTTTTAAGACTCTAAGTTAATTCATGGTTTAGAATACTGTTTTGGCAAGGACTCAAGTTTGATGTAGGAAAAAGAGATGAGATCAAGTTATTTTCGTAAGAATTAACAAACATCTGGTACAGGTTTGCGTAAGGTTTGTTGCACTTTTTGTTTTGATGAAAAGTTGATAAGGTTTGATTGGTGATTTTCATTACTAATAGTAAGTGGTTTGAAAGGGATTGAAGGTTGGTGTTTAGGTAATTGGTTTAATGTAGCTGGGTTAGTATTATGTTTGGTAGCTGATATGTGAAAAGTAAGTTTTGAGTTAGGATGACAATTCTCCTTATTCTTTAGATTCAACACCCCTTTACCCTTACACAAATTGCTATCTTCTACCTACTTGTTTTTTTTCAAAAGCTCTAAAACCCCTAACCCTCATTTATAGTCCAAACTCCTATTTAACATCTCTTGGAAGAGTACAACTTCTCCCTACATGCCCTAATCTTCCACATACAAAAACAAAAATCCAAATGCCTTTCATACTTTACTTATACTTTATACTTCTCTCCATTTAGTCTTCTAACCCATAACCTAGATTTGAGTAGGACATTCACATTAATGCACACACATAATCTCAAAAAACTTCTCTTATCTCCAATAAATGATCTAATGGATTCAATTTTGATCACATTCCCAACTAAGGCACCTAATCTTTCTACATTTCTTATTGTCATTTGATCCCTTTTAAGTTCATATAACCAAATCCAAAAGACTACATGATCTAAATTCACTTCATCTATTTTTATAGTGTTAGATATCTCTCATAACATTTTAATAATAACAAAAAGCGTTAAAAGCTAATGAATCTTTAAGAGTGTAGGCTTATAGAAGGTTTTGTAGAAGCTATATTTTCACATATTTAAGTCACATTCAGAAGCTTATTCAGAAGCTTCAAACTGTTTGAAAATAAACCATTCTAGAAAGTCTTCAGAAAATATTACATAAGCTTTTATAAAAAGAATTCGTACAGCTCTTTAGAAGCTTGTTTAGAGACTTTTAACAAAAGAAGGTTGATACTCTTCAAAAAGTAGGTCTAGAAAATTACGTGGAATACTAATTTTAATTAGATTTGGATTATTCAAGGCTTAGCTCCACTAGATTAAGTGTATTAAGAAAATACATTTAATTCCATTTTAATCAAGATGGAATCATGATCTTTGGGGATTTATTTTAAGAGAAAATATATTTGGATAAATCAAGATATATACAAGAATGGATAAGGATAAGGTTGTATTGGATTTTGTGGGATTTCAAATTTTAAACACAAGGCTTATCCACAAATAGCTAACGAAAGTTGATCCTTTTAAATTCAAATCAAAGCTTATCTAATGGTTACAAATTGAAGTTTATCTGATCTAAACAAATTAAGGAGAGTTGTTTTGAAATTCAAATGACCGAGATCTTCTCATAAAAATATCCATGGAATTATCTAGAATAACTAATGGCTAGATAATTATGGAAGTGAAGGAAATCTTTACACTTTTCAGCCATTGGAAATAGTCAATATAAAAGGAAGAAGAATTCAAAACGTTAAGATACATAACTCTGAAGAAATAGTATCATTGCACAAAAAATTCTTGATCATTTTTTACCTTTTGAAAAGCTTCAAAAAGTTATTCAGATACTTCTTCAAGAGCTGCATCGAATCAAAGTTTTACAATAAAGTGTTATTTCTTTCAAGTGCAAAATTATTTGAGACTTGTACTTTTGTTCTCATTTATAATCTTAATATTGTATTGTAAAGAAAAGATAGTTTATACTATGTAAACCTATATTAGCCTAAATTGTTGAGAGGTTTGATAAGCAGAGCAGAGTGTTGTAAAGTCATTGCGACAAATGCTTATGATTTGTTTGTGATTTGTTTTAGTGGATCAAGTGAAACGGCATCGGTAAAGTAGACCGAGTCTCCAACAGTAGAGCTGGAAGAGAGCAGTAGGCAGAAAGCCAAAACTCTATAAAATCTCTGCCTGATTTTCTCCTTCCTTGTACTCTTTTAATTTTGTTTATCATCTGTTGTGTATTAAATCATTAAATTATCACTATTCATCATTATAAGTTGTTAAGAGAGGTAACTTCATCTTTTAACGAAAAAGTTTTCAAAAATTAAAGATATCAATTCACCCCTCTCTTGATATCTTATATGAGATCAACAATTGGTATCAAAACCTTACTCTAATATCTTCTAGAGTTCAAGATCATGAGTGAATCAAGTAATAGTTTAACAGTTTAGCTCGGTAAGGTACCATTTTTTTATGGAAGTAATTTTCCTTATTAAAAATTCAAGATGAAGACTTATGTGAAGGCATCAAATTATTAGGCTTGGCAAATTATTTCTACAGGAGATCTTAAAGTTCCAACCATCATCACTTTAAGAGATGATATTACTAAAGACGAACTAAATTCAAAGGCTAAGAATCTTTTGTTGAGTACTATTACACGTTCTGAATTTTATCGAATTGCTTCTTATGAAACAGCTAAAGACATTTGGGACATCTTGGTGCAAACTTACGAAGGTATGAAAACCATCAAAGACACAAGAATCAACTCGCTGATTCAACAATATGAAACATTTCGAATTCTCCCTGGTGAAGAAATCAGAAACTCCTTTAGTAGATTTACTACTATAACTAATGAATTGTCTTCTCTTGGCAAAATTATTAGTGATGTAGATATGGTTCACAAAATGTTAAGGATTCTTCTGCAAATTTGGAATGCAAAGAAAATAGCCATAGAAGAAGCTTATGACTTGAAGACATTAACACTGAGTCAATTGCGTAGCAAGCTCATGGCATATGAAACTGATTTTCTCAAATCAAAAGGCACTTCAAAAGATACAAGAAAGAAGACTGTAACTTTTAAAGCCAAAGAAAAAGATATTAATTCAGAAGGAGAAGATTCATCGAAAGAGGAAGATGAGGACATGACACTACTAACCAGAAAGTTCAATAAATGGCTCAAGGAAAAGGGTAAGAGAATGTTTACTAAAAGGTTTCCCACTAATAAGAATCGGTCTATCAATACAGGTAAAAGATTATTTGCTATGAATGCAAGAAACTGGGGCATATCAAATACAAATGTCCTTTGTTGATCAAGAAAATGGAGAAATTCAAGAAGAAATGTAAATCTTTGATGGTGATATGGAGTGATCTGGAGTAATTAGAAACTAAATTAGAAGGTTTAGAAGAATACGAGGAAGCTAATTTAAGTCTTATGGCACTTTCTGCGGTAGACTCCAAAACTAATTCTTATTTGGATTTAGATGTACCTGACGATATATATTCTAAAATTAATAAACTCCTCAAGGCCTTTTCCAAGTCAAGCAATAAAATATCTAAGCTTGAATTTGAGGTTAAAACATTGAAAATCGAAAAGCATACACTTAGTCAAAAGTTGCTAGCAAATGAAAATGATTTTTTGAAAAATGACTTCAAAGATCTGCATATTGCTCGTGAAGCATTAGTTAACGAAAATCTAATTTAGAAAAAAAAAAGAAATTAAAAATTTGAAAAACCGTGTAGAAGATCTATCTAAATTAATTAAGAATATCTTTCGTAAGTTTGATGAAAGTGATAAGAAACTACAAATGTTGATTTCTAGCTAAAGGATGGATAATTTAAAATTTGGATTGGGTTCTGAATTTGGAGAAACATCTAAGACAAAGAAAGAAATAGTTTTTGTCAAATCAAAAGATGAAAAGTAAGAAATGATTAAAAGTAGGGAAAACAACAAAGTGTTCGAACTTATCAAAAAGAACAATAGAAGATTTTCTCAAAACAACAATAAGTATTCTTTCAGAAGGTATAATAAAAGGTTGAATAGAGTGTATTTTAGAAAGAACCCAAACTAAAGAGAAGTGGTAAGTTACCAAATAGAAATCTTATGCTTGTTTTCTTTATAATAAAATAGATCATATAAAGAAATATTGTTTTTACAAAAAATACAAGCTCAATAATAACAAAGGTACAAATCAAAATACAAGCTTGAATTCCTATGGACCCAAGCTTTGCTGGGTTCGTAAACAAATTTAATTATGCTTTAATGTGTATAAGACTTTGAAGCAAAGATAAAAAGAACATGGTATCTTAATAGTGAATGTTCAAGACATATGACCAGTGATGCTTCATTGTTCACAAGTCTAGAATTGAAAGAAGATGGTTATGTGAAGTTTAGTAACAATGGTAGAGGTAAAAAAATTAGGGTAGGCTTAATTGGTTTGGTACCTCATTCAATTGAAAATGTATTGCTAATTAAAGGATTAAAACATAACTTATTAGGTATAAGTTAGTTGTGTGATAAAGGATACAGAATAGTTTTTGAATATGATAAATATGTTAGGTTTAATCAAGACGGTTTAAATTTGTTTGAAGGTTTTAGGAAAAAGAATTTTTATCAAATTAAACCATCTAAAGTACCATTTGAAAACTGCTTTATTTCTATAAATGATAATGCTATGCTTTGGCACAAAAGATTAGGACATGTGAATTTTCATCAATTGGAGAACCTATTAAAAAAGAATTTAGTCTTAGATTTACCTAAAGTACATGCTCATAAAAATATTCATTTTTTTACTTGCTTAAAGAATAAAATGAATTCATCATCCCATAAGAGTAAGAAAGTTATTTCTACTCAAAAACCTTTGGAATTATTGCATTTAGATCTCTTTAGCCCCACTCGCATGTTAAGTTTAGGAAGAAATAAATATGGTCTTGTTATAGTAGATGATTTCTTTAGATTAACTTAAATCTTATTTTTGCATCATAAAAGTGATGCATTTAAAAGTTTTGAAAAATTTTCAAAAAGAGTTGAAAATGAAAAAGGCCTCTACATCATCAAATTATAAAATAATCATGTTAAGGAATTTGAAAATTCTAAATTCATTTCATCTTGTTGTCACGCCCCGAAGCGGCAGAGTCGTAACAGCCCCCGCCGTGTAAACCATCATAAGATAGAAGTTGGCCTTACAACCGCTATCTTAGACCTAATCTACACAAGGCGTCCACGACTAACCCGCTTTGAAGTAGACAATTTGTAATTTAAACAAATCATTTAAGAAAGTGAGAAAAGTTATATATAGTCACTATAATTCAGTTATTACATTAATCAGAAATGAAAAGTAAAACATGTGTTGATTCTTCAATGTTTTTCCTCACTCCCCAGGATCCAGCAGTTGCTAGCTTCAGAGTAGTTGTTGCCGCTTCTTAGCCAGCACCTGCACGACGTCTATAGGGATGTGAGCAACCACAGCTTAGTAAGTAGGGACGGAGGACTTAAAACTATACCAGAAACACAACAAGGTTTTCAATCACTTATTAGATGCAATGCATGTGCAAGCAAATGCCATCGCACGACGTTGTCCGGCCCGTCGTGAGATTAGAGAAATTGCGCCCGCTCTAATCCGGGTTGAGGAGTTGCCGTTAATGCAACAGCTCACGACCAAACCCAGGCTTGTGTAATGGAGACCTTGCTCCTCCCGCGACTACCTTCGAACCACTGCCTTCACCCTCGCCGCGACCTCCTCTCCTGTCACTTAGTTCGACTGAGGATGAAGAAGGGACCATTTTGCAATCCTGCGCTATCCCTTCCGAAGGGGTCGGTATTTGGCCGGAGAGTCCTAAATCCCCTAACGGGTTGCCATGCATGTTCGATTATGATTACTGGTCGTATATTTGATTAAGTCCAATTTAGGGTGATCAATCATTACATACAATTCATACAATATGCGCCAAGGCAACAAACATAATCATAGCATCACCCATAATCAAGCACATGCACGCATTCAACTATCTAACAAGCACAATCAAGCATAATCTTAAGCCTCCAAAATACAGCAGTGTATTAATCCCAACTTACCTCGACTCCTCGCTCGCTCACTCGAGGTCCGATTTGCTCAAGTCATCGCCGGTTATCCCTATAACACGAACGTGGTTTCAGCTTTTCATATAATTGTTATAGGTTCGTTTTATCCTATAATGCTTATTGTTAGGTTTTGTTTACGGTTTAATATGCCTAATTATCTAGGTATTAAGTCTTTTATAATTATTCTAGGTTTAGGTTCGGTCTCGGTTTCTGCATAAATTTCCAAATTAGGTTTTGGTTCGATTTTTAAATCCTAAACATGCTCGAATCCTAATGTGAAATTAATTACATTAAGCTCGAGTTTCCAAATATCCTATTGGGTCTTAATTTAGTATTCTAAGCTATTTGGTACACGCTAGTCCTAATTAGGGTATCGGATTTATCCCCGATGTGAGAAAATCTTACTTTTTTATATAATTACCTAAAATTCAATCTTAATTCAGATTTAATATTATTCTGATTTTTACTCTAATATTATCTAAATAATCCCTAATTTTCCATATTTATTAATTTACAATTTCACATATTACTAATTTCTTATATTACTTACCTAATTTCCTTAATTAACTATACTTAGTACCTAAATGCTAGGATTAGGGTTCCACTGCAGAGATTAACTTCCTTAAACATCTAATTAAGAACCAAATCAGTAATTAACATCCTAATCACTTAATTAACTCCAAATTACCCAATTTTTCCATCATTTTAGGGCTAAAAATTTCGAAAATTAATTTTAAAAAAATGGCTTCATAACACTATTCTATGTCACATGAGAATCCTACAGAAAAATTTTGAGCCCCAAACTACATCCCTAAGCCTATTTAATTTCCGGTTTAATCATGCTCGGTTTTGTACAATTTGTTAAGGACCCTATATTTCCAGACATAATTAAACTAAATCAACATTTTTCCCTAAATCTACATACAATAAAACCTCAGAATAACAAGTTTCATAATTTTCTGGGCAAAATAACTAATTTTACAAAATTATACAAGATTCGGGCTGGAATTTGGACTCACCGGTTCAGGTGGCTCCGGCCACCGCGGGCCGCCGTGGCCTTGTCGGCCGGCCTGGGAGCTGCCACCACCGTGTGGTGGTGGTGGCCGTCCACTCCCAGCTCCTCGTTTGGTGTGGGTTCCCTTTAAAACCCCTAACTGCACAGTTTTTCTTATTTTTTTTATTTTTCTGGATTTTCTCTCGAATTTTCGACTCTCTCTAATTTTCTCTGATTTGTATCTGTCCAAATGAGCTTCTGAATTTTTCTTGCTATTTATAGACGAATTTTGTAATTATTATGCATTAATTTGATGGGATTTTGCCCCATTTCCATGATTTTAGGCTTTTTGTTTGTCAAATTCCTATTGGTTATTTTTTTCTTTTTCTGTCACGACCTAATCTTGCATCAGCTTATCCTCTTCTGATTTTTTCTGATTTTTTTTATAATTATTTTGTATTTTTCTTTAATTATTTACTTAGTTTTCGGCCAATTTTAGTAATTACGCGTATTTTTATCTACACGTAAATACATGTAGGGTACACGTGAACATTCCTAAATATTATTTTGGTCATTCTAAAATTTTTAGTATACATATAATCTATCTCTAACAATTTATTAGTTATTATATTATACTTTTTGCCTTTTTGGTAATTAGCAGTTATTATACTTAAAATTTGAAAATTTTATAATCTCCTATTTTACTACTTATTTTCTTAATTTTAAGTTTACAGGATCATTTTTACTGATATCTTGTTAAATAGTTTATAATTTGGGTATGATCGGATCCTTTAGCCGATCGCCCTAAACCTTGGGTTCTAAGTTCAATCTTACGGTTACTTGGCTGAACTTTGGGGCTTACACTTGTGAAGACAAAGGCATCATCCATAACTTTTCCATACCCTATGCTCCACAACAAAATAGAGTCGTTGAACACAAAAATAGGACTATCTAACAAATGACGAGAACTCTTCTTAATGAGAGTAATATAGCTAATCACTTTTAGGCTGAAGCAGCTTTAACAGCTTGTTATATCATCAATCATGTATATATAAGGCCCTTGACAAATAAAACTGCTTACGAGATTTATAAAAGAAGGAAACCTACGGTTTCATATTTTCACACATTTGGATATAAGTGTTTTGTTAAGAAAACAAGAAAAGTCTTGGGAAAATTTGAAGAGTAGATGAAGCCATATTTCTAGGCTACTCTCTGAATTTGAAAGCATACCGAGTATACAACAAG
Source organism: Lumnitzera littorea (assembly GCA_024138015.1). Lineage (NCBI taxonomy): Eukaryota > Viridiplantae > Streptophyta > Magnoliopsida > Myrtales > Combretaceae > Lumnitzera > Lumnitzera littorea. The sequence goes on along the minus strand of JAMXBB010000004.1, from coordinate 86,857,643 downwards.
GAACCAATGGTCATGGAAGAGTCAATAAATGTTAAATTTATTAGGGAAACAATCCACGAAGAATCGGACAATGAAATACCAGTTGCTTCCAACAAAAAGAAGAAAGTTCGTCCTGATTCAAAAGAAGGAAAAACAGAACCTCCTTTAAAAGGTACGCTAGAAGCTTCTAAAATGCTTAATGGAACCAAAACAAAATTTGTATAAGAAGGTACTTCAGAAGGTAATATCAGGTTTGTTGAAAAACCTTCAAAAGGTAAGTGAGAAGGTTTTGAACTCTTTTAGACTCCTCCATCAACTTTAAAATTTAAAACCGATCATCCTCCTGAGCTTATAATTGGTAATATTAGATCAAGAATAAAAATAAGATCAAGCTTATAGAATTTTGAAAATCAGTTTGCTCTTATTTCTGAAATTGAACCTCATTCAGTAGAAGAAGCCTTGGATAATAATAACTGGATTTTGGCCATGCAAGATGAACTAAGTCAATTTCAGAGAAATCAGGTTTGGAATTTAGTTCCAAGACCTAAAAACAAGTCAATCATTAGAACAAAATGGGTATTTAAGAACAAACTGGATGAGCATGGAAATATAGTTAGAAACAAAGTACATTTAGTAGCTAAAGGTTATTCACAGGAAGAGGGAATAGATTATAATGAAACCTATGCTCCTATTGCTAGATTAGAAGCTATAAGATTATTACTTGTGTTTGCTTGTTTGAAAAACTTTAAATAATATCAAATGGATATAAAAAGTGCTTTTCTAAATGGTTTCATAAAAGAAGAAGTGTATGTTGATCAACCTCTTGGATTTGAAGATCCCTTCATACCAGATCATGTGTTTAAATTAAGGAAGGCTTTGTATGGACTTAAATAGGCTCTCAAAGCTTAGTATGATAGATTAGGTCAATTCTTGATTAAAAATGACTTTTAAAGAGGAAAAGTAGATTCCACACTTTTTATAAAACATTTTGGTGAAGATATGCTAATCTATGTTGATGATATTATTTTTGGCGAAACTAATGAAATATATTGTCAAGAATTTTCAAGTATGATATAGGTAGAATTTGAGATGTCACTCATAGGTGAATTAAACTTCTTCTTAAGATTACAAATCAAACAATCAGAGAATGGGATTTTTGTTCACTAAGAGAAATATACCAGATAAATATTGAAGAAATTTTGCTTCAAGAATACTAAGGATTCCTCAATACCTATGAGTACCTCAACAAAGCTTGACATCACAAGTAATGGCAAAAAGATAAATGAAAAACTCTATCGCAACTTAATTGGATCCTTATTGTATTTAATTGCTTCATGACCTGATATCTTATTCAATACTTGTGTATGTGCTAGATTTCAGAATTCACCAACTGAAACACACTTAACTGCAGTTAAAAAGATTTTAAATATATAAAAAGTACTACAAAATTGGGAATTTGGTATCTTAAAACTAAAAATTTTGATCTTATAAGATATTTAGATGCTGATTATGTAGGTTGCAAAATAAATAAGAAGAGTACTTCAAGAACATGTCAATTCTTAGGAGATAAATTGATTTCTTACTCTTTCAAAAAACAAAATTCAATTGCTGTTTCAACTGCAGAAGCTGAATATGTATCTATTGGAAATTGTTGTGCACAAATTCTTTGGTTAAAACAACAATTAAATGACTATGGATTAAGTTGTAAAAATATTCCCATAAAATTTGATAACACGAGTGCTATCAATTTAATAAAAAATCATGTTCATCGTTCAAGATCAAAGCACATAGGAATAATGCATCATTTCATATGTAATCATGTTGCAAATAATTATGTGAGTATTGACTTTGTTTCAACTGAATATCAATTTGCTGATATTTTTACTAAACCTCTGGATAAATTGAGATTTGAGTTCATTCATAATGAACTAGGTGTGTGTAATCCATTTTGTTAATTTTGTTTTTTCATTTAATTTTACATGGATGTTTGGATTTTTTTTCCAAGCAAGCTCACTTGAAATCTACTAGATACAAAAACATTATAGGCATTAGCATATTCATTAGTGGGTCTACAAAATCTTCTTTAGTGAGTCCATTAACTAAATCTACTTAATAGGTGATTAGCATGTCACTAGTGGGTTCATAATTCTCAGGTAACTGCTAATGAAATTGGCAATTTAAATTCATTAAGAGTCTCATTTCTTTTCTTATTTTTCCTCCTTCTCATAAGACCTTTCCTATTATCCTCTCTCTCTCTCTCTCTCTCATATTTTTCTTAACTCTAATGGTGCCTAGAAAATCCAACTGCATTATAGCTAAAGGAGTCAAATTGAAAATTCAAAATGACCCCAAAAATCTTATCCTTCTTGATGAACAAGAAACCATAAACTCTACAAACCCTTAATCAAATCCAACAGAAACACACCAAAGATCATCTGAAAGAACCTTAACCCTCGAACTCCAAGATGAACCTTCGGAAGAGGCTGTTTGAGAAGTGAAAAAGAAGAATACTTCTGAAGTACATTCTGAACAAATCTAGGAAGCAGTTCAGAAGGTAGTTCAGGATAATAAAGAATCCAGCTCCTCCAAAGAAGTTGCTAATTCAAAAGAATTTGAACCACTGGAAAAATCATCTGAAGAAGTCTCTAAAAGAGATCCTTCAAAACCTGATCTTGTACCGAGACCAAGAAAATTTGTTCAAAAACCTAAGAAAGCTACCTCAGTCAAGAAGAAATCAAAGTCTTCTTAGAAAGTGAACAAGTCAACCAAAGCTAAGATCACAATTACCCCTTTAAAGGAGAAACCTAAGAAAAGGTATACAGTCAAAGGTAAAATTTTTTCAATCAAAGAATCGTTTTATTTAGACTCTAAATACTTTGAGAAGAATGGCTTTTATTGGAAAGATTATTTAGATAGATTGGGCTTAAGTAGTCTAACTGATTTACGTAGAGTAATATATAGAGATTTGATTGATGAGTTTTATAGAAAACTTGATAGTAAACATCAAGAAGTGTGGAAATCAACTATGCTAAGATAAAGAATAGAAATTACCAAGAAGGATATTTTGAAATGCTTTGGCATTAAAGAATTCAATGATGATGAAAGCATAGGACAGTTGACAAAAGAACAGATATTTATTGAATTGAATGATGGAATCAATTTAGGGATAGGAAGAGATATTTTTAGTATAGAGTTTGAGTTCTTGATAAAAATTCTTCACAAGTTTGTTAACTCTTTTGTATTACCAAGGAAAGGTAGTGCAACCTTAGTAACTAAGGAAAATACATTAGTGATGTTGGCAATGTTAGGCAAGAAACAAGTAGATGTCATTAAGTTAATGATGCGATACATGTGGCAGCACGTAGATGTGAGATCTTATGGAAATTTGTTAATGGCCCTTTTTAGTTTCAAAAAGCTAAAACTTCTAAGAGAGACAAATTGTCCATTTTCTCCTATCAGGCTTGGTAAGAGAATCTTTAAGATGATGAGAATTTATGTGAATGACAAGCTGTGGCATTTACATAATGGGGGAATATTTGTTCATCCTTCAAATCTGAAAAGGAAGGTCATTATCATTGAGGAAAAAGGAGTTGGAAAGAAAAGGAAGAAAGGAAAGGAGCCAGCTAAGAAGGAACTAAAGAAGAAAGGAAAACTGATGAGAAGTTTAGGTGGCATTGAGTTTAGAAAACCTACTAGGACTGTTTCAGAAGTAGATTTAGAGAGTTCCAAGAGCCACCCAGTTCAATATAAATAAGGAGAAAGCTTAGTTTTTGTGGAACAACTCTTTGAAGGAATCAAAGATGCTATAGAAAAGGTTGTCAAAGATCAAATGATTGGCATGAGAGACTTATTTAAGGCTTGGATTAAGGAGTCTGGCCTACAAACCAATCCTTCTAACAAAGCATATAATTCTATCGATCCTGAACCCCCTGTATAGCACCAAACCTCTGAACCTCTTTCTCTTACCAAAGAACCATTTGAACCTCTTTTTCCCTCCAAAGAACCATTTATTCTTATTTCAAATACTCCTGTCACACCACCAGGACCTAATCTTTCCTCTCAACCAATCGATCAAAATGTACTCAGTCCTATTCTAACTTCAGAAAAGACTCTAGTCATTTCACCACAATCCCATGAAATGATACCTCAAGCCTCTACTCCTATTCTTAACCCTGAAGAACAGATACCCCCTAAAGGTCACACTCAAATTCTGTCTATGACCTCAACCAAAGACACTCCTCCATTTGCTCCAATCCAGACTATATCACCATTCGATAAAGACAAAGAACCTACTTCATCTGTGGCAATAGCTTTTGAAACAACTTCTGCTCCTGACAAAGTTATTCCTTCGTATTCTGGCAGATTCAAGTTGTATACTAGGAAAAAAACAAAAAGATCCAAAAAATGATTGCTTTTATGTTTTTCTTTCTCTTGTACTAGCAAAAACCTTGTCTGGTTTGTTTTGTTTTTGTCCATCTATAAACTTGTTATTTCTGTTTCTAAACTTAGTTATGTTATTTCTTTAATCAATGCAATTTGATCTCTTATGTCATTGCAATTTCTACACTTGATACTTTGTTTATCATATTCAAACTTGCATATTTTATAAAGATTGAGGGGGAGTTTATCTAGAATGATAACAAAAAAGGGGGAAAGAAAAACCATAATCAATCACACCCATAATAAATTACGTTGGATAAACATTGCATGATGCATGAATATGTGATTGGAAATATAATATTTTTTGCGATTTGGTTTTATAATAACATTTTTGTTATCATAAAAAAGGGAGAAAATGTTAGATATCTCTCATAACATTTTAATGATAACAAAAAGGTTTAAAAGTTAATGAATCTTTAAGAGTATAGGCTTACAGAAGGTTTTTTAGAAACTGTATTTTCACATATTTAAGTCACATTCAAAAGCTTATTCAGAAGCTTCAAACTGTTTGAAAATAAACCATTCTAGAAAGTCTTTAGAAAGTATTATAGAAGCTTTTGTAAAAAGAATCCGTACAGCTCTTCAAAAGCTTGTTCAGAGAATTCTAAGAAAAAAAGTTTGATATTCTTTAGAAGGTTGATACTCTTCAAAAGGTTATTCAAAAAGTAGGTCTAGAAAATTACATGGAATATTAATTTTAATCAAATTCGAATTATTCAAGATCTAGCTCCATTAGATTAAGTGTATTAGGAAAATACATTTAATCCCATTTCAATCAAGATGGAATCATGATCCTTGGGGATTTATTTTAAGAGAAAATATATTTGGATAAATCGAGATATATACAAGAATGGATAAGGGTAAGGTTGTATCGGATTTTGTGGGATTTCAAATTTTGAACACAAGGCTTATCCGTAAATAGCTAACAAAAGCTAATCCTTTTAAATTCAAATCAAAGCTTATCTAATGGTTACGGATTGAAGTTTATCTGATCTAAACAAATTAAGGAGAGTTGTTCTAAAATTCAAATGATCAAGAACTTCTCATAAAAATATCCATGGAATTATCTAGAATAACTAACGGCTGGATAATTATGGAAGTAAAGAAAATCTTCAAACTTTTTAGCCGTTGAAAATAGTCAATATAAAAGGAAGAAGGATTCAAAATGTTAAGTTATATAACTCTGAAGAAATACTATCGTTGCACAAAAAATTCTTGATTATTTTTTAGCTTCTAAAAAGCTTCAAAAAATTATTCAGATACTTCTTCAAGAGCTGCATCAAATCAAAGTTCTACAACAAAGTGTTACTCCTTTCAAGTGCAATATTATTTGAAACTTATACTTTTGTTCTCATTTGTAATCTCAATATTGTATTGTAAAGAAAAGATAGTTTATACTATGTAGATCTGTATTAGCCTAAATTGTTGAGAGGCTTAATAAGTATAGCAGAGTGTTGTAAAGTCATTGTGACAAATGCTTGTTTATGATTTGTTTTAGTAGATCAAGTGGAACAACACCGGTAAAGTAGACCGGATCTCTAGCAGTAGAGCTAGAAGAGAGCAGTAAGTAGAAAGCTGAACCTCTATAAAATCTCTACCTGATTTTCTCTTTCCTTGTACTCTTTTAATTTTGTTTATTATCTGTTGTGTATTGAATCATTAAATTATCACTGTTCATCATTATAAGTTGTTAAGAGAGGTAACTTCATCTTTTAACAAAAAAGGTTTCAAAAATTAAAGATATCAACTCACCCCTCTCTTGATGTCTTACATAGGACCAACACATAGTATTTTTTCATTCTTATAGAACTAATACATTCCCCATCACTGACCAAGGACCTTATTCAACAATTTCATTAACTTTGCAAATATCATCAAATCGAACCAAGAATTTGTTTACTATAACTAGGGTTATATTACTTCTGATCTATTCAGGGGTTTATTAGCATAAATTCTACCATCAACTTCTAGATACAATTCTTCTAAGGTGTTTTCATTATTAGTTTGAGAGAATCCTCTATAGGGTAAGTCACTTGAGCTTGCCATATGGAGATGAGAAAAGAAAAACACTAAAAATAAACTTTACTATTTATGCAGGACTCTAATACGAGGACAATAGCATCTAAGAAAGGACCGACTTTGAAAATAACAAAGGACACAAAGAAAGCATATCACAGAAAACTGGGAAGACAAATACCAAATTAAAATAAGTGAAAGAATTTAAAGATGGAAATGGATTTACAAAGGATACTTGATGGAGACATAAGAGCTCATACCTGATATCAGCGCTAATTTCATTAGTTTAATTTAGACAATAGTGAAGGTACAAATCTGAATGATGTAATTATGTAGTATTGATTTGTGACGTAGAAGTGAATGCACAATAAAGGTGAATGAATGTGATGAACAATGAAAAGAAACGTTACTAACTATCACACATGGGGTAAAGGAATCTCAATGATTGAGAGAAACTTCTCTCTCTAGGAAATTAGAGAGAGAGAAACTTCTCTCTCTACAACCAAAATGAGTAGTCCATCAAAACCTTATACAATTATACTTAGAAAATTTGAGTCTTGGACACCATTGTTTACCTTTGATTTGGAGCTTTCTACATACAATTTATATGTTAATTTCTTTTCTCTCATTATAACTTGTTTAATATATGTACCTTTGTTTTCAATCTATAACAAAATCAAATCTTAGCAACTTATTGCTACTATAAATTGGTATCACAATGAGATTGGAGTATATGTTGGAGTTAATGATCATATTTTATTGGAAATGACAACGGATGTACATGGGGATTGTTATGTGGCAAAGTGAGCATGAGTGGGATATTAGTGTAGTTAAACTTGAAGAAGGCATTAATGGATGAAAGACAAGGAACCATGAAGGATGATGAATGGTGAAAATATCCATGAGAAGGTCTTAGTCACAGCCCAATTAAGTTTGACTATAATGCTTTATATAAGAAAAATATATGAAAAAATTCTCCACTCTTAACATTTAAAGGTTTCATTTTAATCTCTAACATTTTCAAAAATTTATATAGAAAGTTTGTCCGTTATTTTTGCCATTAGTATGGATATGTGAAAAATTTGATTTATTCAAATAATTAATTTAATTAAAAAAACTAATAATATATATTATATAACTAAAATTGACAAAAATAATAAGAAAAACAAAAAATGATTAAAAAAAGTTAGAAAAATAAAAATAAAAATATGAAAAATAATACATATATATATTATTTGGTAATATATACTTACATACATATATATTAATATTTAATTTAAAATCAATTAATATAAATTAACAAAATAAAAAAAAATTCAAATCCAATTACTCCCTAACATTAAGATGGTTGAAAAATCTATAGATCTCAAAATAGTTCACTTAGCCCACTAGTAACTCTAGATGGCTACCCTTCACTCGAGAGAGGGGGGATAGGGGTAAAGTGGAGAAGGGGGTTACGTGACCTCACTTAGGTAGTAGCCGCCCACTCCCCTTTGTGGAGGGTAACCATGGGTTGGAGATTAGGTCTCGAGACTAGATTTTCACTTAAAGGGGGTAGCCTAAGGTGGTTGTCATCACCTAAAGGGGGTCATACGACTAAACCACCTCCCTTAGGGAGCAAGCGGTTACCTTAGGGCGTTAATGGATCATGACCTAATGATTTCCTTTTATCAAAATCTAACAACCTATCGGTAGGGGGAGCCGATGGCCTCTTATGGGGATCGCATGGCGCCCCTACCTCAAGAGGTCGTCGGCCACTCTTTAGCTTTAAGTGCTCAAATTTCTTTCTTTCTTTCTTTTTTTTTACATTTTTTCATTTTTTTCAATTTTTATTTATTAATTTAAATGTAATGTTAATATATAAATATGTATATGAGTATATATAATTATTTATATAACTATTATGTCCATTTGATAAGGGTTTTCAATAATGTATAATTTTTTTCCTTTTTTTTTCTATTTTTCTATATTTTTATTATTTTTATAAATATTTTGTTATTTTTTATTTAAAAAGACCATTAAGATGCTGTCATATGTCTACATTAAAGGAAAATCTAACGTAAGTTAAAAGAATAACTTATTTGATATAACTTGAAAAGATTTAGAATCGAAATAAACTAAACGAAAGGTTAATGATTGAATTGAAAAAAGGTCAAACATTAAGGTTTTTTTATACTTTTCCCTTTATATAAATCACTAGCATTAAATCTAGCTGTAGATCTTAAGATTAAATTTACTAGTTTTAAAATAATGGTTGTATTTGTGCTACATGAGTGAGGAGTCATTAATAAGACAAACATTCCTTAGTTCGATATTGAATTCATGTGTCTATTTCCTCTTTGTAATTAGGTTTATATGGTTGATGTGTTCATTCTAATTCATAATCAAGTTAGATACGATCACATGGATTTTACAACAAAAGCAAGGAATTCAACTATAGTTCTTGATATTTCTCTATTCAATGAGTGTTTTGAAACATTAATTAAATAATCTATTAATGAATTGTGGTATTTTGAAAACATCATCAATTTCATATTAAAGAGAATATATACTTGGTATGAACACTGTTGTTTTATAAGGATGAAACAAATAAGACATCCCAATCTCAATCCCATCCTTGCGTAGTATCTAGTTAAGAGAGCAATATTATGTCTATCCTTTCCTAGATCCAAATAATATTAAAGATGCTTTTTAATGCATGTCATATACACAATGATTATATTATCTTGCCACAATCATCAATGATCTTGTACGTCATGAATACTTTCCTCCTATTAGGAACATGTTTGCTTCTCTCTTCCCCACTAATATATGATAAAAAAGAATAAATAGGATAATTACAATAATGGAAAGGATGTATGTTTACTTGTAAGTGTAAATAGAGGATGTATAAATCTATGTAGTGCAAATGAAAGTACTTATAGCATAAAATGCATACAAAATATGTTGTTAATTCTGTGTTATAATTGTGTTGACTTTGTTAAAAATACATCACCTATTTGCATTTGTAATTGAAAATACTTTCTTCATATATGCACTACACGTGATAACCCTTATCCTCTATTGAATTTAGGAGCAAATACATATATGTGTATATATATGTATATATATGCATAAAATGCATACAAAACTTTGATTAAAGTGCAGTTTAATTCCCTAAACTTTTCAATTGTATTTTTTGATCCCTTAAATTTTTATAAATTAACAAACAACCCTCATAACCCCTTCAAACTTTGATTTTGGTGTGTTAATACTTTCCTAAACTTTGTTTACACACAAAAATAAAAATTTAAGGGGTTAATTTTAACATATAGGGTTATTTGTCAATTTATGAAAGTTTACAAAATCAAAAACCATTCTTTAAGAATTTAGAAGACCAATCCGCACATGAGTCAAAGTTTAGAGGGGGTTTATGCAATCCTCCCAAATATATTTTATACACTATGCATTGTAAATCATACTCTCAATTTCTATAATATAAAATGTTTATGCCCTATTTATATTTGGAGACAAAACGTGAGTCTTTTCCCTTAAAATTATAAATATATAATGAAAAATATATATATGAAGGCTTATAGATGCAACCAAGGCAAATTTATGATTGAATCCACTTTGCTTCCTTAACTAAGAATCCAAAACTCATTAAAAACTTTATAAGTTTTTTATCTTATGTATAGATCCTACCTTGCTACCCTAATAGGGTAACAAACCCTAGCCACAGTGGCCTACTTATTTGACTTCTTTATTTCTTTTGCCATATAATTATTTGTTGTTAAATTATGTTGTTGATTAATTTTGTAGGCACATATGTGTTAAAACACCTTCATAAATGAATACCAATATAGAAAGTTTATTACACATGTGAACTTGTAAAAGTTGAAATATAAATAAAATTCAAAATATTATTATGCATTTTTACCCAAAAATATTATTATTATTATTATTTTTAACTGATCGAGTTTTTCAATCGGGTTTACTTAAATCATAGGACCTATAGAATTTTAAATTAATATCCAAATCTATACCAAAATCTTATAAGATGGTAATTAGCAGGTCAAACAGATAGATTACCGCATAATGACTTGTCCATTTGCATTCCTATGAAGGTAGTGTAGTTTTGTTCTTCCTTCTTATGAAAACAGTTGCGACGATTTTATTATATGCGACCAATGAAGCAAATTCCTATTGTTTTCTTTGCCCGATACTAAAGGGCAGACACTTGACAATTTCAAAGTGAATGAGAATAATGGATAATACATAGTAGGGAAAAAAAGTGCATACCGGAAAAGCTAATTCTATATTACTAAAAAGTTGTATTTTTTATATTACTCATTAATAAGTTCTTGAGTGGCACTCGTTAAATCTAAAAAATAAAAGAAGGAAACTAGACTCGTAAGATGGATTTAACTTTTTCACATATTACTATAAATATGAAAAGTTTATTATTTTGGTTTATTAACAAGAAACTTATGTGCATGTTGACATATTTTAACTCAAATAAACAATAAGAGATCTCCGGCCCAGTCACTAAATAGTTATTGCATTCTTATCACATGCTTGTTTCAGATTGTTTCTTGAAAGAAGCTTTTCTGTAATCTGCCCCCGGCCAATCTCATTTTCTAGAAGTTTGAAACCCCGAAGACTGAAAAATCTGTGTGTTGAATGGGAAGGTTTCTGCATCATTTTATGGAAAGGGCGGCATCTAGGGTTTCGAGAACTCCAATAATAATAATAAGAAGAATAATAATCTTCGTATTAAACAAAACACAGATATACAGTATTTATACGTACAAGATTAAAATAACGTGTCATATGCCAAGAGCTGTGGTTGCGCCAGGTGCAATGATCCTAGCAGGGCATCTAGATGATAAATTAAGATCATGGCTAGTAAAATAATGTGTTTAAATCTTTGAATACATTACTGAAGAAATAAATAAATTTTATAAGATGACTTGAGATTTAGCTAACTTCAAACCGATTTACCGACCTCATCAACCGAACTTGGCCATTGGAAACTGCTCCTGTAATTAATGAAGGAATGTAATCACAAGAAATCACACAATATAATTAGGTCAACCCATATATTAGAATCTCAATTATTTATTGCACTTTCATAATTAATATGCTCTTTGCCATTTGCATAACGTGCCCTACCGATTTATAGTGTGGTTGCAGTCTGCGGCCATGTTCTTCAACATGTGACCTTATTGTATTATGCTTCCTTATTATAATCCTTTTATAGGTTGAACAGTATTTATCAGTAATATATGTCATGTGGAGGTCGTAGAATTTTGAATTCTCTATAGTATAAGATATTTTAAGTGAAAATGTAGTGACATCTTTCTGGTGTGTAGGCATTAGGCCAAGATTTGATGCAAATTGAAATATTTAAACCATATTTGTTATTTATTAAGTGCATTTCTACTGACACTCAATCATAAACAGATTCCAACAATATTATTCATGTTCGAACACAGTTTTGGTTTTTTTTTTTTTTTTTTTTTTTTGAGTTTCACTTATATTACAATAATCTTGAATAGTTGGGACTCTTCTAGTGATTAATGGGGATATTGAGGAGTCGAGATGAAAGAATGCTTGATCAAATATAAACGGTGATAGTAAGATCAAATCGGCCTAAGCTGTTTTAGCAAACCAAAGATAAAGAAATAAATTTGTGATGATGTAATGTTCATCCAAAATATCGAGTTGGAGAAATATGGTTGCACACATAGGTCAACAGTTAGTTCATGATTGTAAAGATCTTTTCTAGATAATCAAGTGGTGAACACGACTAGATGTACTAAGACTTCTATGATAAATTGTAGCACTGCCTTCGTAACAGAGACTTAGAAAATATATTTCCTTTCTCAAGAAATTGGTGGAATACCTTTCTCATTTAGTCATCACTCTCTCTTTTCTTTTCTTTCCTTTTTTTTTTTTTTTTTATTCTGTGCCAGACTAGCAGTCAGCATTCAAAGATAATTCCTTTGAGAAAACGAGAACTTTATAGGCAAGACTCACTTTGCACCCGAAGAAATGCTAGACTCATATCTGAACCGTAATAATTATCTAATGAGAATCCTAAATAGGCACCATTTGGTAATAAAAACAACTAATATGAAGATAATATTGCGTACGGTTTATTTAAGAACTCATCTATTGTATTGAAATTATAAGTTCCGATAACACCAATCATGGAGCTAAAAATTTAAGAAAGGCCATTATAAAACAAAAGTGAGAAGCGTAAATAAAATATCTTTTATCTCCATATTTTTATCATTTGACACAACAGATGCATTGAATATACTATTGCTAACCAACTAGCTACTGGAAGCATAATACAATCTATTAAGTAGCGTTGAAACAAAAATGAAAATTTTACTTTGAGAACTTCAAGCCTATGCTGCTGAAGTAGGGACTGGAGAGAAAACTTGAACACAATGAAAAAAAAGGACAAAGTTACAACACAAATCCTAAGGCTTAGGTAAGAGAAAAAATAAGAATAAGAAATCTGTCAATAAAAGCGGGAGAGGAGCGTGGAATGTAACCTATGTAGCATTAGCAGGTGGAAAAAACGGAAATACAAATTAATTTTAGCATTAGATGAGTTTGCGAGCTGAATCTGAAATTTATTTACAAGATGCACTTAGTAAATAAGTTCATAAACAAATTTGTAGATTAAACATGAACATAGATATAGATTTTATCATGTTTAAATAGATTCGACATGTTTCTAATTCATGCCTTTTTTTTACATAAACCTATTTACAACAACATCATATTGTATCTAAGTTTATAAGTCGTATCTCCAATTGTGAGCTCTAGAAAAAGATGTGAGGCTGCTTGAGTTTTTTAAGGGTGTTCTACACATTGCAACGAATGCCTACACCCATATCGAGTCCAATGTGTGACCTACGGCAAGGCGTCCTCTATTTCATTGAGGCAACCGGGGAAAAGCACCTCATAATGATGAACTAGCACAGAATTATGCCTTTGCAAATTTTAAAGGGCAACAGCCTCGTAAAAGAAAGAAAAAAAAATGAATATCCTAATTTTGCGAGAGGCTCACTGCAATAACTTAATGTTAAGGAAAAAAAAAAAAAAAAAGAAATTTGCTTTAGAAATTTCCCTTACTGCTATTTGTTTGTGTTGATAGGCCTTTTTGGCTCCACCTCTAGAGGCTAAGGCCGAAGTATTTGCACATGCTTGCAATCCCCCGAGCATTCCTTGGTGCCGAAGTCCTAGTCCCCCTTTGATAGGCCAACGTGTTTAGGCCTTGAAGAATGGGTTAGCCCAAAACTTGATACGGGCATATGATTGATGTGTCGATCACTCACATGATCCGCTTAAGGTGGCTTCGAGTACTCTTCCAACCCCAACCAATAGAAGAAACTAGAAGCCTCTAGTGAAGTTCTCAAGGTGCCCAAACTAGAAGCCTCTAGTAAAGATCTCGAGTACCCAACTCCTCAATGCTTGAGCCTTAAGCCTTGAGAACTTTAGGTCCTCGAAGTAGTAAAGTTTATAGTCTAGTTGATCCTCTTCAACCTTAGAACCCTGAGCTCAATGCTCAAGCTAAAGAACATGATGCCAAGGGTTGTTTTACTCATATCCTCCTTTTTTTCTTCTCATTAAATGCTACATGATAGTTTATTATATAACCTACAAATCTAGCCATCGAAGCTATGGCGGCCACTTATGCCGATGCGTTAATCTCTTATGCTACGTGAAAAAATTATATAATTTTCTTTTGAAAAGTTAAGATCATTATATTTTAGAGATTGGATATGGACCATTTATCTTGCTTCTTTTTTCTTTCTTTTTTTTCCCCTTTTCAAGACTTAAGGGTAAGAGATCTTACTATACTTTGTATTTTATTTTCTCATACTAGAGAATTATAGCTTAATATAAAGTGTGAATATTATCATCCATAGATATGACCAGGTAAAGATAATTTCTATCTCACAAATAGGGCAAACATTGGAGACTCTAGATTGTTGAATGTTTATATATTAATAGAAAGTTTCAGATAAAAATAGATCCCATTATAATTTAGTATAAGGACTTTTATGTGATGTACACTATCTCCCAAACCACCTAAATAAAAAAAAAATTGAAAAGAAAAAACAAATTTGAGAGAGAGAGAGAGTTCCATGATATAACCAAATTTGAGAGAGAAAGATCGAATGACATTACCATCTTGTGCAGCTCCTTCCTAATCATGGCCTCGACCTAACACCACTTTAGTGTTTTTCTTTTCTCTTTTGTTTCCCCCAATATTTGTCCTCAACTCGAAGTTAATTGATATATCTGATTAGACACTTCTTTTTGGACGTAAGAACAAATAAAACTTCTCCTCTGTTTGACCAAACGTCTTCATTGAAGATCCGACACTTTTTTTAATAGCAGTGGAATCTTTTCATCAGCATCGCAACGAATAATAAATGAAATTGATTAAGCAGCATATAATTTCCCATTATTCATCCTACGTGCGGACAAAATAAAGCAGCCAGCAAAGGTCATATATACATACATATATATATATAATATATTTTGCTTCAATACTTGAAGTGATTCCTTGCTTGAAAGTATTAGGCCTCATATTTTAAAGTGTGTTTGGTTTGAAATTATACTCGCATAGAACAATTTCATCTCATTATTTCTTCCTAAGTAGCTTGGTGTGGATTACTAGATGCTATTTATGTGTGTATATATTCCGGGGGGGTGGTGTTTGGAATATATAGTTGCTTTTTTTATTTTCTTTTTTGCCCACTGTACAAGGAAAGTTAAACCTGGTTAATTCTATTGGAAGATCACTGTATATATCATTAGGTTACAATTATCTTGATAATATATATAATTGTTCAAATTTTAAATTTAGTTTATACTCTCTAAGCAGCTTTCCTACATCAAAAGTTTTTGAGAGATCTAACGGAAAAAAAAAAAAAAGAAAATTGCACTGCATGCATCAAAATTCCAACATGTTTTGCAACTTTCGAGGCCACAAAATTTAAGATAGGATATTGGAATTATCTTTTCATATTCGAGGTAAAAAAAGATGGAATACTCTCTTGGAGTGCATGAATCTGTAACTTGCGTTGCATGCATATATAGGATTTATAGTTTCCCCACCTATCCTATATACATGGTATGTGTATGTGCATACGTTATTATCATTTTTCAAGAAGTTAAGTTGCTATTGAAATTGTGTTCAAACTCCTATAGTTATCTAATTTAAAAAACTCTAGATATTATAAAACGGTGATTCCTATTGTCTTATCTCATGTTTATTTGTGGGTAATTTCCACTTTTCAAATTTTATGTAAACTTTTATCATATTTATAATAATAATATAATCTCGTGAGCATAGTTCAAATTATACTGGAATCAAATAGGGCTACAAATGAGATCAATCAAGACAATACAATCTTGAGATTGAACTTTAACTTGAACTCAACTCAAAATTTTTAAAATTCAAACTCAATTAGAGCTCGATTAAGTTTAGAATTTTTAGCTTGAGCTCAATTCATAGTGACACTTGGCAAGCCTACATTTCTTTTAATTAAACTTTTTTAAACTCAATAAAATAGCTTATTGAATCCTTTACTTTATCTTACCTTACGTTATTTTATTTCGTTTATCCTACAATTATCTATATAATTCTATTATAAAGGTATCTCAATGATTCATAACCCAAACTTTATTTTCAAGATACTAATATGCATTCTTTTGTCTTCTACCTTTTTCTCTCCTACACAATAGTTCCCTTCCAACATAAACGTCTGATGGATTTAGGGCCCCCCATAAGTAAGAAAAAAATGGCAACCTTACTTTATATGGTATCCACCCAAATACTTCTTTACCGTGGTAGGTTTTAGGTAGGTAAAAAAGATTATAAGATAGATTCTAGATAGTAATTTTTCAAAATTTGTTCTTACAAGATAGGATACGATTATAACATCAGGGTACCTTGTTTCTATCTTGTAACATATACTCTAAAGGATGTAAGATACAAATTTTAGAATACTTTGTACTCACTTTATAATATTAATTAAATAATACTAATAAATAAAAAATTAATAATATTGCATTTTTTTAAACCTTAAAGAAAGTAACAACAATAGCCTAGCCAATAATAAAACCCTAAAACTACATACTCTTGTATCTACTGTCTTGTCCATCTCTCATGTTCTCTTTTTTAAATTCTACGTATAACAATTTTAAGATTTGAGAAAACTTTGATTTTGATGATTTGAAAAGAAAAGATAAAAAAATAATTTAGCATAACCCCAATTAAGGATTAAACATTTCCATTGCAAGAATATTCTCTATTTTATCCATAAAAGTTTCATATTTTTATAGTTAAATGTATTACAAATATAAGAACTTTTCAAATTATTATTATTTAGTACATTAGTTTGGTTATAGGTTTGATATTAATTATGTGTCTATATAATATTTCAAAAAAAGAAAAAGTAATATATATATATATATATATATATATATACAGGTTCCATAGGGTTCTTTATACCTTATACTTGTGCCCTATATAGAGAATACAGGATATATGGTAGTTCCAATGTGTGATAAGGTAGGCACCAAGTACAAGAATTTGGAAAATATATCTATGGAGTAGGGTACCAATAACGTGTTATATCCTATCTATCCTGTACTCGCTTATCTCTACTTATAAAGGCCCCTCTCTGCCCTCCTAAGCTCAGGAGATTAATTTTTAATATTAAAAAAAAAAAGAAAAAAAATTGAATACATAATTTAAAGAGCAAAATATAACATGAAATTAGGTATGACATAGTAGTTATGTATTTACTTTTATAGATATGAGTTCTTGGGTCAAATTCTCATATTTATTATTTAACTTTTTCTATATATATTTATTATATTATTTTATTTTTTCAACTACATTTATTATGTAAAAGAAATTTGTCCTTTTATATTTATTAAATTTTTTTTTCTATTTTTATTAATAATATACCATAGATAATAATAACATAGTTCATGTTATAAATATTCCGATCTTATTACGTAGAATATTGATAAATAATGCCACTTGTATGATTTTTTTTTTTTTTTACAATTAATGTTATGAAAATGATTGTGAATTATTAAATAATTGATTAGATAATAACTTACATTTTAAAATGATATTCCTTTTTTCAACATTATTAATGAGATAATTAGACAAAATTATCATGAAAAAAGATAGTATAATACTTATATCTATGTCAACTTGTTTTTTTCATTGTACTAGTAATTTCTTACTCAAATATTCTTTTTTATTTATTTTTACTAAAAACAAAACTTATATAAATTTCTATATATTAATGTAATTTTTTTATAGATTAATAGTTAAATTTTATTTAGTATATACACATAATAAAAAGGTAAAAAATTTTGTTGTTTTAACTTCTCAAGAAGTGTACCAATTATCCTTAATCATTTTTAAAAAGAATTTTTCCATCCTACTAAGTTTTAAGAATTATAGCAAATTAAATTATTAACAACCTCCTTTAACATATATAAGATGCAATATAATTATGACAACAATAAAATATTTCCTATTGATGATTTTAATATTGAATTGATTAAGATAAGTGTCTTCTCCTAAGTTATATTATCCTAGGTCCATCCTTGATTAAACATCTTCCTTTTCTCCCCTTTCCAACAAACCATAAACTTTGTCCTCACATTTCTTTTTTCTAGATTTGTTCTTATTTATTACATCCTAATTCAGTCTTTTGGAGGAATTTTCTTACTAATTATAGCCTACTTATTATGAGAAATTAAGATATAGAACCCATATCGAATGATTCTTTACATATAATAGGTAAATTGCGACTCTTCTATTTTTATTGCATTTTATGTTTATGTTTTTTTAATGGAGATGTGATAATCTGAAGGTTATGATCAATCATTATACGTGGGTAAAAGTACCATCATATGTTGAATGGTCCAAATTCAAGAAACGAATAAATTCCCATGTTTTTTAAATTGGATTACATGATAGATTTAAGAAATTTCAACGGAAGAGTTAGATTTTTGGGAAAGGTGTTGATTAATGGAATAATCAGGCTAGATTGATCATCTTTTTAGGAGGATGTGTATCCTTAACTAGGAAATGAATGGCAAAAATCACTATGATGAAAAATTGCAATATCTACAACTGTTAACAAAAAGATCCAAACTCTTTGAAATGAGTCTGTGATAATCCATGTCGATAGGGTCTAACCTATCCTTAATAAAATGTCTGGAGAATCCTTTAAGAAGAGCAAGCAGTTGCTATATCGTGTAGCAAAAGCTTCGAACTCTTTATAATATGTCTAGATTCTTTTTCTTCAAGTGTCTTTTTCTTATTGAAATCACTTAGTTTATTTCTCTTGATATATTTTATTTATTTCAACAACATCTTTACAATTAATTGCACATTAATAAGATATTGTGTATTGAGAATATTAATAATATCAATATTGATAAGGGCAACATAAGCAGAACATTGTATAGTAAGATTAAGTAAGAGGGTACTTAAGGGAATCTAGCTGATGTCTAGCATTTATTAATTTATGAGTTATTACCACATAAGTAAATGGTTTTACTAAACCAGAAAAACTTAGCTAATGGTTAAGGGTTTGCAATTAAGAGTTAGGTCCAACTTGCAACAAATGCTAAATTATGTGTACTTGTGCTTATACATGGGGCTTTGAATTTATGGGTTGTTAATCAAATTTGTTGAAAGGTTGGTTTGAGGTACGTATTTGCATTACGTTCTACTTATGTAGTTAAGTTAGAGAGAACTATGAACTTAATAAAAGAATAATATTAAATAAATGTATTGGTCATGCTTGGTTAAGGCTGACAATCTAGGAGTATTAGTATATTTTACATGGTACTTATTGATAGGTTTGTGACTATGTTTCAAGTGAACTTGTATACCTAAATGACTCGATTAATTTTAAGCACTATGTGGTGATGGATCGCTAATTAAGGAGAATATTATAATATTGGTTATCACCTATTTAGAAGCTACAATCAAGTCATTTGGGCATTATGGGACACCTATTTGGACAATTGTAGTATACTAGTTAACTATTGACTCTTCGGTACTTACTTTAGGACAAATAGACTAATTTTTGTACTCTTAAATGTTAGAGGGTACCCAACATCACATATATGTATTTATAATATTTGTTGTCTTATAGTGCCATGAGTTACCTCAGGTTTTTGAACTTCAAGACCATATTATAATAAGATACAAACTAAATTTGATAAGTAGTTGTGTTGTGCAATAATATTACGTATGTGTGAATATTTATCTGCTATGAAATCCACATGTTTGTAGTATCTACATACTGCGCTTCTGCCTATTCTTATTAACTTTATGTTTTAATAGGTTTAAGTGATGACATTGATTACTGTATTGAATTGAGTTATGACCTCTAGGTTGAATGTGGGGATTATATTAGCTATGTAGAGTACTCCAACAGTTTCTCGTGTGTTGTATCTATCATAGACCGCTAGTTAGTATTACTGTTATATAAAGAGACTAACAAATCATCATAAATATTTTTTTTATTAATATGATGATTTGTTAACAAGAGACTAGTGGTCTTATGTATTAATTGTGAAAATTAGCATATTCCCAACCTTAACATGTCCATGTTTAGGTATGGACGTGTCGTAGAGTTGTTATGTCCTACTTCTTAGGGTGTTATACTCAATTATTTTAGAAGTCATTCTTCTTCTTAAATGATAATATTAACCTCCGTATTTGACTTGAATTTGTCTAAAATTTAAATTTTATGTATGCTTGATTAGGCCCATAGGTTAGTAAGCTAAATATTATGAAGTTAAAGCACGTGCTTGACTAGATAAACTATTTTAGTAGTTTAAGTTTGAGTTCAATTCAACCATGATCTAATTGAACTTGAATAAATATTGAACTGAATTTAAGTAACTCGGAACTAGATTTAACACATTTACAGTCTAAAGGTTTACATATATACATAGATATATATGCAAGGGTGCTTATCTCACTGAAAGGGCCATAAAAAATGTTATATGCAAAAAATTTTACTACTCTATATATTTTAGTATATACCTCCACATAATTTACTTCTACCTATCTATCGGTAGATTCTGATTTTGGCACTCAATATAATACACGAATCCCATAAGCAACTTTATGTGCTCATTTACCCTTCCAGTGAAGTGGTAACAGATATTATGATGGGGTATGCATAAATTCCAAGCACCTATCCTCTAGTGTCTAATTAAAATATATAAAAAAAATGTATATTTAATTATCTATATCCTAACTAACAAATCCTCCTTTTCACTACGCGTGAAACTTTCCTATAATTTGTAATTAAATAAATATATCAAAAGATATCCAAACATTATTAAAATTTACATTATTTTGTATCCTTTCAAAAAATGCGCTGCTTCATGGCAAGCACCGCCGACCTTAGAATGAATAAAGCATCAAAGGAAAGCCATTAGGCCATTTCTATAACAAATACAAAAGTGCTGCTTTTTTGTAAATTTTAATCAGAAAGAAGAAATAGGTATTTTCTTGAGATATGGTGGTGGAAGTAGTCTTAAAAAATTATGGGATAGACACCCTCTACGAACTTGCCTTGCTCACCCATGTGAAGTCCTAAATCAATTTAGTGTCTAACTTTATCAATATAGTACTATTGGTTTTGTAATATTTAGTTTGATTTCATATGTATCGAGTATATTTTTTTTTATACATTTCTTATGTACAATTATTCAAGATATATCTTATCTTACCCAGAAAATTATAGTAATTTTGGTGATTTCATATTTATAAGAATATAGTTGTATTTTAAGAATACAATAGAAATATGAAATATGCACAAATTATATTAGATTATCTGAGTTCAATATATTATGGCTATATAGATTAGAGTATTTCTTTATATATATATATATATATATGTATAATCTTCAATTATGTCATTCTAACAATAGCCTGAACTCTGTATATTAATAAGAAACGTTAAGGTGAATAAAGATAGTGTTTTTCAAAAAGGAGCGATTAATTGAGTATAGAGATGATTGACTAGCATTATCATGATCAACCAATAGTCCAATTGGTTCATGGTAGCATTCAAATACAGCTATGCAAATATGACCTCTAGTTTCTTGATCTGTCCGGTTTCTTATTTTAAAAGTTACCTATTTTATTGATTGTTTTCCTATTCCAATTGAGGTTAATAATCAATACTAATTGTTAAGATTTAGTTTAGAATTGAATTAGTCTAATGAGAGCCCTATAAGAGTTTGGTAAGTTTATGGTTGACTTCTAAGAGTTTGTTAAGAGAGATAAGTTAGCATTGTAACTTTATATAAATTTTACTGAGTAAATTTGGTCTGATCCTTAAGAGTGATTTGCATACACAAAATGAGCTATATATATGGCATGTTTGTGTTATCTTGATTTAGTTTTTGAATGTCGCTCTTTCTTTACTTGTAGTTTTTAACTCTATTCTATTTGTATTTATCTCTTTTCTCCTACTTATGTCTTTTATTTATAGTTTGGTCGTGATTCGACTGCCCTAACAAAACATAACTACATCATATCCTACCCATGTGTATTCGCCCCAAGTTTTGTCCAGTTGGTCCCCTAACTCATTTCCAAGCTATGTCTCTTTAAGCAGCTTCTTATACTCATCGTCAAAGCAGTAGTAAGAGTATGAATTAAAAATACGATGCACTTGGAAAAAAGAGAAAACCGGTCGCGCAAAACAGCATGCCGTTCCCGTATCAATTTTGGCTAATAAAGAAACTGGTAAAATTAGCCTTAGGTCATAATAAAAGAGCGGATCCCCATCACTCATCATACAACTTGAAAGCTGCGCATAACGAGAGGTAATAAGCTGGCTTCGGAAAATTGCAAGGCTGGTGGAAGCTACTAGGGCATAATATAATAAGAAGGAAAATATTAATAGATATCCTGAGATATTTATTATATGCTTAATATAATAATTTTTTGTCTTTTTACATATCTATTTTCTTTTCAAGAGCATAACCAATAGTAAAAAGTACGAAAGAAATTTTATTTTGAACTCTTACTAAGTATTTCAAGACACCCATAAATAAAAAAATGTTATGAAACCCAATTACAACATCATGCATGGGAATGGGGTGTGACCAAGTATTCATCACCTCTTTCCTACCCCTTTGTATATTTTCATTTGGAATTTTGCTTTCTAATGGCTTGGAGTGAAGGGAAAAAGTGGATAATGATGATACTACTCTGCGTATACTCATTATCCCAATATTTCAAAGCTTTTATTAAAAAGAAATGAAAAACTCCACATCTCTCCATAGAGGGGGCCAAACTCCATGGCTATATGAAATGATCTTTTTCATGAAAAGGAGAGACTCTCTATGAAACCATGGTTTGTTGCACATGCTTCCCTCTCTCCATCCCATGAATTTTATCGCAAAAAGCACACTCAAGTGGGTGGGTGGGGTGCACCATGAATTTTCCAACTCAAGCGTCTTCATGTAATTAAAAAGTTGTACTTCACATTGTATTCTTATATAGATTAAGCCACTTAATAGCATCACCAAGTTCATTAACTTTATATTTCACACTATTTATTCAAATCATTATTTTACTTCATATTATTCTCCTTGAGCAACGCAATACCTTCCTTCCTTCCTTCCTACAGAATCACACAATTAAGGACACGTGTTGCAATGCGGAGCAACCGAGTTAAAAACCCCGATTAGCTAGCGAGTGATGTCTTTCTTAAGTTTGTGCTTAAGATTATTATCGGAACTCCAATGGCACGGGCAAGAATTATCGAGACAGAGTTAACCAAGTAACTCACTAAGTGATCTAGCTCATTCTTTTATGTCATGGTCTAATAATAGAATATTTTGGACTTTTCGAGCTTTCTCAGAAAATAGATTCATTTAGATATGATATGATTTGTATAAAGTTTAGTTGTATGTAACAACAAATAACAATGAACATATCTATTACTAAGTTAAGAAAAATAATACAAATGATCATAAGTATTTCTAAGTGTTGAAGTTTATTTGTTCATATCCTATACCTGGCAATACATGTGGTATATAACTATTAGTTCATCTTTTTGGTTTGTATATCTCAAAATCCCATGTATTTAATAATTTGGTGGGGTTTCAGTCCATAAAGACACAATTATCAACATATTAATTCACCATGAAGTGGGACATTCTACAACCGCACATTATGTTGTTGCATTAGCTGTGTTTATTGTCTTGGTAGTGAAGATTAATAAGGAATGTCTTAATAGTAACATATTATGTAATTGATTAGTAGCATATAATTATTAGTAAAATTTTGATATAAGAAAGTATTTTAAGAAATAGATGGTAATCTGGAGAAAAATAGTGGAAAACTGAAAAAGATAAAAGGAATAAACGAGACAAATAGCATGGATTCACTATTTGATCGGCCAATATAGAATGCTTGGCGAGGAAAAAAAGCTAACATATTTCCGAGTAGCATCAAACAAGCCAACATTTGTAACCATTACTAATAAATAAATGATGGCATACTGATGGGATTCAACAGATGTAGCAAGAGATCAAAGGGGGAAAAAAAAAGACTAGAAATAATTCGCGGCGGTTTTCACGATGGAGTCCTTATAATTTGTCACGGCACTGATTGCAGTCAAACCATACATTTTTGTTGCATATAAAGTTGTATTTGATGCCCAAAATATAATGCTCAATGAAAAAGCAGTAACTTACATAACGAAAGAAAAAAAAAAAAAAACACCTAATGGAAAGCAAAATATTACTAGGCAACAAAAACACTAGATCAATGGTCTATCCTGATCAAACGGCCCTAGTTTAGTAAGCCGAACCAACCAACTAACTTAGGTTAATAATCGTTTGCTTTTAAAATCTTTTTAATTCCTTCTATAAATTCATATTTTTGTTTGCTTCAATTCAGAGCTTGCAGAAATTGAAGGCACATTCTAACACATATCACCAAATCAATGTTTCTAATAGCTTGATTTGATGAGTATAAATGCATGAAAAAGGCCATAGAGGTCTATGATAATATTCAATTAAGCCATTACCATTTTAAAGGAAAAGAAACAACACTGGTACACTTGGAATTGGCCATGAAAAATTCGAGAGAACCAAATAACGAATCCAACATTCTTGGATGTATGCTTCAAATTAATGATGTTGTTGTAATGGCGTTATTTTTAAAATATAATTAGAAAGGATGCCATCCATTAGTATTTCAAGCGGCATGATGACGAATTACATATTTGTGCTAAACAGAAAAATTATGTTGATTAGCGTATTCGTGTATGATCACTCACGATTATAACTTTTAATGTTATTATCTAGTGTTACAAATGAATCAAACCGTTTGTTCATTAGCATTACTTAATTTGAGCTTAATTTATAAACGAGTTAAGCTTGAATTCAAAAGAAAACACATTAATTTAAATGAATTGAACTTGAACTTTTATTTAGGTTTATTTATATTATTAATAAGTCAGTTTTAAACGGATATATTAACTATCTCATAAGTTAATATATAATATATATTATATACATTATATTGTAATATAGTTTAATATTTAAGCTCAGAATCTAGTCAGTGAGCTCAGCCTCGTTTAGGCTTCATAATATAAATGAGTTTTCGAGCCCTAGGTCACACTTCATCGTTTTTATTAAGCAAGGGCCTCTAATTTTCAAATTTTGTAAAGCTTGGCTCAACACTAATTGAATTTGATAAATTTTTAAATTAATTAAACGTGAATTTGAACATTCAAAAACTCGATTCCACGTGATTCACTTACAACCCTATTTTTATCCCATAATTAGTGCTTACATTAAAAAATCACCGCATCCCTTTCTTTTTATATCAAAGGAAACTTTATGAATTCTTGATTCCATAACCTTTACACCTAAACTTGAAAAGCATAAAAAGGAAAAAGCAATCTCTATAGCTATAACTGCATATCATATCTGTCCCAAAAAAAAAAAAAAAAAAAACTGAATAAGCAAGGTAGGTTCTACCTACTGGCTAGCAAGTGTGAAACTAATGAATAAACTTGAACTTTGAGCAGTAAGTAGATTCTTTTCATTTGAGGAACCAAGGAATTTAAGGTAGAAAGAAAGAAAGAACATGCATTTAAAAACAAAAATATTTGGAGGAATGTGGGACCGACACATGGCATTGGTCTGATAATAACTCGGTTGGCATGATGGGCTTTGTGGACCAGAACAGCCCTACTGAGTCGTGATCCCAATGCTCGGAGGGGGTTTGTGGGGTCCCAAAACGATGGGTTTTATGTCTGCAACTTGGTTCAGTCCACGTGGGCCTCATTCTCTGTGTCCTAATCAGCAATCCCATATTGCCACGTTGGATATTTGTATCCTAGGGTTTTTTGTTTTTATCATATGACAATAGAGGACTCCGAAGAAGCCTCTCTTGGACCAGTGTAGTAGTAGAATAAAATCACATTGGATGATTGGTCATTTTCATTGCTCCCTAATTCTCCCTCTAATCTAATAATCTTATATATATAAATATATGTCTTTTTTGTTTTCTTTTTTCACTTACTTTGTATTACAATATAGTATATTGTATTAAACAACTTTTACTCATATAATTAAATTATAAGATTCTTGTTTGCCGATATTAAATTTATTTACTACCCATGTATTATTTATTAAGGTCAATGATACAACTAAATTATAAGGTTTTTATTTTCCGGTATTAAATTTATTTAATACTTAAATTTTTCGCTTCTACCATGCATTATTTTTTGAGGTCGGTGGAGACATTTAATGTAGTGAAAATCATGAAATCAGGAACCTGAGTTAGGTAAAAGAAGTTGGTACTAGTGCAGCAAATCGAAGAATTATTTTGTAGCTAAAGAGCCACCCAAAAAATAAAAGAAAAGAAAAGTAAAGAAGAAAAAAAACTTAAGGGGAAACTGTTAGCTTCAGAGAAACACCGCACCATTAATTGCATCCACAATTTAATGTTTTTGGGTGTAAAATTTAAAAATTCAGAATTTCTTCAATTCATACAATAAGGCTTTCGACTAAAATTTATTTCATCTGTATAAAACTAGTTTCATGGCCAGAAAGGAAAACAAAACCGGTATCCTTATGAAATAAAAAATAAATTAATAGCCATGTTATCACACACGTGTGTGTATACATATATTATAAACTTAGACTATTTCATAAATTTCTCAATATCATAATTTTTTACTAAAAAAGAAACTTATAATCTATATCTTTTAAAAATAAATCTTCTTCTTCTTCTTCTTCTTTCTTTTTTTTTTTTTTAATCTCCATGATAAATGGTATTTCCTAGCTGCTAATTAACTCTATTGATATCCTTTTTAATGATTACTCAAAAAAATATTATAAAAACAAAAGGTCCCAGAATGATTGATTCTCATCATATCTTCTGTTAGTAATAGAACCTGTCCCAAGAAAAGAATAAACTGCTCAAAAAAAAAAAAAAAGAAGAAGAAGATAAAACTAATTCTTCCCCCCCTTCTTTTTTCTTTGAAATAAACCTATTTGAATTAGGTCAAATGAAAATAAAATAACAAAAATGGCGCAATAAAATAATCATAGTCTTTGGATGCATATGATTGGGCAATGGCTCTTCCAAGTGCATTTACTCTTCTCAATCTCCAGCACATGCCCACTTCCAACGCTTCCTATTTAAGCACCCTTCGACCTTCGTCCCTCTCCACTCACTCCATTCCAAGTCAATTCCTCTTCTTAAATCCTCTTAACTTCCCAATTCAATAACTCCAACTCTCTCTTATTATTCACAACTACTTTGACATTACACACCACTCTTAACACTATCCACATATAGCAACACCAATATTTCAATCTAGGACTAAACTTGTACCGAAAAATTGAAAAAAGAAAAAATTTCCAGTAATGGAGAATTTGTTTCGCTTAGGTGATCATGATGATTTCTTATTTCGCCGTTGCGTTTGGGTGAGTGGACCGGTCATAGTAGGTGCTGGTCCATCCGGCCTAGCCACGGCTGCCTGCCTTAGGGAACAAGGTGTGCCGTTTGTTGTCCTGGAGAGAGCTGAGTGTATTGCATCACTTTGGCAAAAGAGGACCTATGACAGGCTTAAACTTCACTTGCCTAAGCAATTCTGCCAATTGCCAAAACTGCCCTTTCCTGAAGATTTCCCCGAGTATCCCACTAGGAAACAGTTCATTGAGTACCTTGAATCATATGCAAGACATTTCGAGATCAACCCTCAATTCAAAGAGTGCGTGCAGTCTGCTAAATTCGACGAGACCAGCGGGTTGTGGCGTGTTAGGACCGTTTCAACCGCTGGCTCTACTCGTGCTGAAGTCGAGTACATCTGCAGTTGGCTTGTTGTGGCTACAGGGGAGCATGCAGAGTGTGTTATGCCCGATTTCGAAGGACTAGCAGAATTCGGAGGTGAAATCATGCATGCTTGTGACTACAAGTCTGGCGAAAAATTCAATGGAAAGAGAGTCCTTGTTGTGGGGTGTGGCAATTCGGGCATGGAAGTTTCTCTTGATCTCTGCAATCACAATGCTCAACCATCAATGGTCCTCCGCAGCTCGGTATGTAGTAAAAACCAATTCACTACGATCGAGTTTCTTAACAGGATTCTTAATTTGGTAAATAAATTTGAAAGCATTGTATTGAATGTTATATCTAATGTTTGTGATTCATTCATTTACAGGTCCATGTTTTGCCTAGAGAAGTGCTCGGAAAATCAACATTTGAGTTGGCGGTTTTTCTAATGAAATGGTTCCCACTCTGGCTAGCTGACAAGGTACTGCTGATACTAGCATGGCTAGTTCTTGGGAACATAGCGAAATATGGACTTAAAAGGCCATCAGTTGGTCCATTGGAGCTCAAGAACACAAAAGGGAAAACACCTGTATTGGACATTGGTGCTTTGGAGAAAATCAGATCTGGTGAAGTCAAGGTTGTTTCAGGAATCAAGAGGTTCGCGAGAGGCCGCGTTGAGCTCGTCAACGGCAATGAACTCGAAGTCGATTCAGTGATTCTTGCCACTGGCTATCGCAGCAATGTCCCTTCTTGGCTAAAGGTGAGAAAATGTTCGAACTTTAGGCTCTATTTATATTTGTGCGACACTTTCGAGTCCGGGAGACTTGGAGGATAAAAAGGGCAAGTTTTGGCGGTTAGAATTTTTTCCTTTTTTGGTAAAAAGGGTTGGATCCATTTTGAGAATATTCATTTGACTCCTTTGATAATTTGTCATTTTTTGGGATAAAATGTACTGACGTGATTATGTTAATGCTATTTTTACAGGAGAGTGAATTCTTTTCAAAAAATGGATACCCAAAATCGCCATTCCCAAATGGATGGAAAGGAAATGCTGGACTTTATGCGGTAGGGTTCACGAGGAGAGGGCTCTCTGGTGCCTCTTTGGATGCAGTGAGAATTGCACAAGATATTGGCAAGGTCTGGAAAGATGAAACAAAGCAGAAAAAGAGAACAACTCCTTGTCATAGAAGATGCATTTCTCAATTCTAAAGCTTATTACATATTTGGTTTTGTTTGGACTGCGGTGTAAAAATCTAGGAGAAAGAAAAAACCATACGGTACATGGATGAGCCCTCTCCTAAAGGATAGGCCCAAGTTTTGAACTCATTGGGCTTTGTTTTTGTATCTAAGGATGACGAGGCTTTTTTCTTTTTCTTTTCTTGATTTCTTCTTTTTGTTTTTGGTTTTTGATGTTTCAGACTGCTTTTGTAAGCTGACTTAGTTGAGATAAATGGAAAAGGAGGTTTCATTCTTGTCTATTCGATATGTTCTTTTTGCATAATGTTTTTCCTTTCCCTTTTTATGATACCCTTTTATTCAATAAAGCAATTTGAAAAATACTCAACAAATATATAGGAGGATTAAACAATAAAACAACTTTTTTTTTTTTTTAATGAAGTAAATGCAACAATATACGATATAGAATTGATCATTATTTAATAACTCATAAATATGAAATTCGTTTTTGCCCGTGATAAAACATTATATTATTTAGAGGAAGAAATGGAATTCATCATACTCGACATTTCAAGAAGTATACGTATCAAAAGTAACTATAGAAGATTGTTGAATGTCATATTTTGATTCATTTATCCAACGATTTATGTATACTTAAATTCGATTTAAATCAAACTTAAGTGAATAAGAGAAAAAAAGATTTTTTTATAGTCCTATTTCATCTAATTCTTGATTTACATTCTTTTAAATTTACACTATTAATCAAATTTTGAATTCAATAATTTAGATTTTAAAATATATAAATGAATAGTAAGATAAAAGACAAGATTGATCTCATCAAAACGGTAGATGGAAATGTAGAATCTCTCGAGAAAGAATTATATTTCTTTTTTGAATCATAATTTTATAATAAATGCAAATCATAGTATATTTTAGTATCAATAAATCTTTTTCCGTGAAAGAATAACAATTTAGTTGCAACTCATGCTTTTACATTCCAACATTGCATGGAGACAATTTGTTCCTAATACTTCACAATACAAAAATCATGGCATAATATATATATATATATATATATATATATATATGTATGTATGTATGTATGAAAGAAATTAAAATGAAAAGGAGCAAACTATGACAAACTCGCCTTTAACTTTGCTCACATCGCTCTCTCTATTAACGCATACACACAGTTCATATTCGTGTACGCAATCACGTACTCACATACGAATAAATAGAGTAAAAAAGTTAAATACATATTAAAAATTATTTAGACGTGACAATATATTTGAACATGATACAAACGATTGAATAAGACCTTAATCTATTACCAACTGCATGCATCATCCTCACATAAATTTCCAAAGCTATTCGTTTATTATTATAAAAGCGATAGCACCTTATTTTTGAAGAAAATTATTATGTATTAAGAGATCACCATTCCTTAAGCTCAAGAATATATTAATATTTGACAGAAATAGTATTATATAGTGATGACAAATCCATTTTATATTAGACTCTCTTTTAATTCAAAATTTAAAAAAAAAAAAAAACATCGTGGTTGCTTTTAGATTATTGTAAGGTACTTGTCGAGCCTGATTTTTTTATTTCTTTTATTTAAAATTGATTTTCCATTTTCGATTAATATTAAACCCCAACCTATTTAATATTAATCCTAGATTAAAAAAATTAAGAAATTTCAGTTTTTTTATTGAAAATAATTTTTGGAGTCGCCACACGATCGAAATTGAGAAAAAGAAAAAAAAATCGTAATCAATTGGATAGATTGATTACGATTTGGCTACCGGTCTTTAATTTCAATTTGAATGAACAACCAGAGGATTACGAGTTCGGGGGCTAACCCATTAAACCTTAATAAGTATCACTATTTATTTACCGAAATTAAGATTATTCTTCTAATTATAATATTTAAAAATATAAATAAATAATTAATTAGTTAAAAGAAAAAAAAAAGAACCTAAATTTCTACATATTTTATCGTCGCTTTGAAAGTACCTACGTACTCGTTAGCCGGATCAGACGATCGTAGTTCTTTCTGAAAACTTTAATGTATTGGTTTCTTTTTATAAAAAATGATTGGTTGAATTTGCGTTTTTATTAATCATTTTATTTTTATTAAGAAAAATCCCTAGAAGCCTAATTTTTATTTCTAATTATAAAAAAAAAAAAACCTAAAAACCTAATTTTTGAAAAGTCCCAAATTAAGATTTTTATTTAAAAACAACTAAGAGATAATTTATTTTATTTTCAAGAAAAACCCTAAAGATTTTATGAAATATGCAATGTTCTACATGATGAATCTTTTATATATAAAAAATGCTTAAAACATTAAAAAAAATTCCTAATCATAGAAAAGATATCTAAACCATAGAAAAAATGTCTACACTATAAAAAAGATATCTAAACTATGAAAAAAAAAATCTAAATTATAGAAAAGATGTCTGAATCATAGAAAATAAATCTAAACAATAGAAAAGATATATAAACTATAACAAAGAAATTTAAATTATAAAAAAGATATCTAACCATAGAAAAGATGTCTAAATCATAAAAAAGATATTCAAACCATGAAAAAGACATCTAAACTATGGAAAACAAGCCTAACTATAGAAAAAATGTGTCGCAGTAAAAAAAAGGTCAATTAAAGATTTTTTTTTATTTTATGAACATTAAAATAATTTTTTTTTTTTATCTAGAAAACCCTAACATGCCTAATGCAATTTTTCTAAATTAATACAATATGCAAAGAACGAGATTTTGTAAAATATGAGACTTTATAAAAATATTATTTTGAAAATATGAAATCTAAAATAAAAAAAGAAAAAACGAAAATTTAACTTAATACATGTTCACTAGATACTAATTCTATAACTAATTACTAGCAATTAAAGACATAATAAAAATTAAAAAAAATAGTACAAGTTTTAAAAATAACTGCGTATATACTAGGTGAGATAAAAATAAATAAATAAGACAAGCTATAGATAATAATTCAAAACCACTATTATGTACTTGTAAGGTAAAGTACGCAAAGCTGATGAAAGAGAATGGATTGAATCCCTAGTCCTATTGCAGGCACAACTATAGAATTGGTCTAAAGAGTGGGTTTAAGCGTGTTTTTTTAACAAATATGTAATTGTTCTTTTTGATTCGTACCATGCAACCCCTATTTATAAAACCCGAAAACAAATCTTTTGAATCAAATTAAATCGAATCGAATCGAATCTAAATTGATAAAGATACAAAATAGATTCAAATCTTACAAATCTTAATTTTATTAGATTTAATGTCATCGTATCAAATTTATTTATTTTTCGACAACTATTTAATTAAGATTCCATCAAATTAATTTTTTCAAATTTTTTCTATTTTAGTTTTTTTTTCTAACAATTTTCTATTTTTTTTGTCTTTTTTATCTTTTTTCAATTTTTTTATTATTTTCTAAATTACAACCCTAAAAACAAAAATTATAACTATTATGGGTAAAAATCGAGTATCTATAGCTGCCCCTCTTTGTGGTAAAGTTTTATTAAAACTTTACTACAAAGACAAAAGCGACACCGTTTTTGCCTTAAGACAACTTTATCCTAAGGAGCGTTAAGACACTTAACGACAATTACTTTGAAATAAAGAATAGTGAGGGTAGCACCCTTGTAAGCTAATAAGAATCCCTAAAAAGAATAATAAGAACTTGTTTGTGCCCTAATGAGCTGACTAACCAAGGCGGTCAAAGCGCCCTTTCAACTGGCTAAGACCTAAAAATAAGGAAAACTTGGTCATGCCCAAATGAGTTGACTAATCAAGGCAGTTAAAGCGCCTTTTAAGCTGGTTGAGACCTAAAGATAAAGAAACTTGATCGTGCCCTAATAAACTGACTACCAAAGGAGGCCAAAGTGCCCTTTGAGCTAGCTAAGACCTAAAAATGAAGAAACTTGATCTTGGCCTAATGAGCTTACTAATCAAGGCGGTCAAAGCGCCCTTTAAGTTGGCTAAGACTTAAAAACAAGAAAAACTTGGTCGTACCCTAATGAGCTGACTAACCAAGGCAGTCAAAGCGCCCTTTAAGCTGGTTAAAACCTAAAAACAAGGAAACTTGGTCGTGCCCTAATGAGCTGACTAGCATCCTTTGAGCTAGCTAAGACCTAAAAACAAGGAAAACTTGGTCATGTTCTAATGAGCTGACTAACCAAGGTGGTCAAAGCGCCCTTTAAGCTGGCTAAGACCTAAAAATAAAGAAAACTTAGTCATGCCTTAATGAGATGATTAACTAAGGTAGTCAAAGTCCCTTTGAGCTAGTCAAGACCTAAAAACAAAAACTTGGTCGTACCCTGATGACCTAACTAACCAAGGCGGTCAAAGCGTTCTTTGAGCTAGCTAAGACCTAAAAACAAGGAAAACTTAGTCGTGCCCTAACGAGCTAACTAACCAAGGCGGTCAAAGTGCCCTTTGAGCTGGTTAAGACCTAAAAATAAAGAAAACTTGGTCGTACCCTAATGAGCTGACTAACCAAGGCAGTCGAAGTGCCCTTTGAGCTGGCTAAGACCTAAAAACAAGGAAACTTGGTCATACCTTGATGAGCTGACTAACCAAGGTAGTCAAAATGCCCTTTGAGCTGGCTAAGACCTAAAATTGAGGAAACTTGGTCATGCCCTAATGAGCTGACTAACCAAGGCGGTCAAAGCACTCTTTGAGCTGGCTAAGACCAAAAAAAAAACTGGTCATGCCCTAATGAGCTGACTAAGTAAGGCGGTCAAAGCGCTCTTTGAGCTGGCTAAAACCTGAAGAATAAAGGAACTTAGTCGTACCTTAATGAGCTGACTAACCAAGGTGATCGAAGTGCCATTTGAGCTGGCTATGACCTAAAACAAGGAAAACTTGGTATTGCCCTGATGAGCTGACTAACCAAGGCGATCGAAATGCCCTTTAAGCTAGCTAAGACCCGAAGAATGAAGGAACTTGGTCGTGCCGTAATGAGCTGACTAACTAAGGTGGTCAAAGCGTCCTTTAAGCTGGCTAACCAAGATAGTTAAAGTACCCTTTGAGCTGGCTAAAACCTAAAGATGAGAAACTTGGTCATGCTCTAATGAGCTGACTAACTAAGGTGGTTAAAGCGCCCTTTTAAGTTAGCTAAAACCTAAAAACGAGGAAACTTGGTCGTGCCTTGATGAGCTGACTAACCAAGACAGTCAAAGCGCCCTTAGAGCTGACTAAGACCTAAAAATAAGGAAACTTGGTCGTGCCCTGATGAGCTGACTAACCAAGGCAGTCAAAGTGTCCTTTGAGCTGGCTAAGACCTAAAAACAAGGAAACTTGGTTGTGCCCTGATGAGCTAACTAACCAAAGCAATTAAAGCACCCTTTAAGCTGACTAAGACCTAAAAACAAGGAAACTTGGTCGTGCTCTAATGAGCTGACTAACCAAGGCAGTCAAAGCACCCTTTAAGCTTGCTAAGACGTAAAAGATGAGGAAACTTGGTCGTACCCTAATGGGCTGACTAACCAAGGCGGTTAAAGCGCCCTTTTAGCTAGCTAAGACCTAAAGATGAGGAAAACTTAAATTGGGATAGTGCTTCCTGAGCTTTCTAAATCCCTTGAAGAAATTTTAAGTCGGGTAACGTTCTGTGAGTCATGCTACTAGGAGTTTAAGAAACTCTGGATTGGGACTATGCTCTACGAGTTGGCTAGTTCCCTAGGAGATTATAAATTGGGACTGTATTTTGGGTGCCAACCTGAAGCTGAAGAAACTTTAGATTGGGACTGTGCTCTTTCAACTGGCTAAATCCCTAAATGAAAATATGAACCTGGATAACGGTCCATGCTCCATAAGCTGACTGAAGCGCTAAAGAAGATATGGATAGGAACAGTGCACTATGAGCTGGCTATATCCTTGAGAAAACAGATAAAGGGTAAGCACCCTTCGGACTCGCTTAAGCTCTATTGAGAGTTGAAAGTAAACTGAAGAACATAGCCAACTTGAAAAAAACTCTTGATTTGAGCAATTTACAAACGAGGAATTTGGTAAAAACTGTTTATAACATGAATAGAAAATTTGGCTACTATGGATGAAATAGACTGGAAAATGAATGGAAAAACTTGTAACAAGCCTCTACTTTCTTTCTCTCCTTTTCATGTCTTTTCATTTCTTTTTTTTTTTTCTTCTTTTTTCTTGAAAGTTTGCTAACGGATATAAATTCCTATTTAAAAGGCAAACGCTACAATCATGTAGGGTATCTCATATCCACCCTAGTTTGTAACCTAGACAATGAGCTTCTTGGATAGGCCTTAGACATTCATTTCGTAAGGAAAATGTAACTCACAATTAGTTTAGTCGAAGAGAACTTCTTTACGCACTCTCAGTCTGGATTTCACTCTTGATTACTATTCCAGAAATTATAATCCAGTTTGTAAGTGATACACTTTGATCGATCTGTTAAGTCTTTTTGGGTTCAGTATTGTAAATTAGGCTTTTAGTTAAACGGTTTCAAAAGAAGTAAATTGAGAGGGCCTATTTTTAAAGAAGTGCTTTCGTCCAACCCGAGGGGTACAAGTCAAGAACCCTTAGGAATGAACTAGATGTACGCTTGTCCCAGTTTCAAAAATAATTTTTATCTTAGATAAATTATTCTTCAAAATTGGAAGAGCTTTAAGTAGGGAGGTATTGTAAGTAGGGAGGTCTTGTGTTTAAGAATTGAGTGGATAAAAAGGGTTTATGTTCATGATTTGGAGTATGATTTTGAACCGAATATGGAGTTTTTGATTTGTGGTTGAGAACGTGATTCTGAATGAATATGAGGTTTTGTGCTTTTGGTTGGACATGCAATTCAAGGCCTTATGTTTTTAGAGTAACTTGGGCCTTTTTTTATTGGGGATTTTCTCAAGCTTAATATTTGGATATTTCTTCATTTTCCTTTTTCCTTTTCTTTTTCTATTTTTTTCTTTTTTTTTTATTTCGTTTTGTTTTGTTTTTCTCCCCAAAAATAACTATCTCTTTTGTCAAATTTTTGTCTTTAGATGAATCAAGGCCCTAAATCCATAGGTTCAAAGTGCATTAGCTTGGGTAAGGTATGTGTGGCCTTTAGGGTATTTGGAAAAAATATTAGCTTTTCTTCAAAGAGAACAATTTATCAAAAATAAAAATTATCCTTGAATTGTTATTACTAGGGTAAGCACAAATCAGTTTTATCCTTCTCCCCTGATCAATGACCCTAACCTCCAAATTACCCCACTGTGGGGTGGTTCTTGACAGGGTTAACATTTAAAAGGACTCCAGATCAGTCCAACGGGGTTATCAAAGAATAATTGTGTTTGTGATTTGAAAATGAATGCCTAACTTCATTCCGGTCTGCGTATCAAATTCAAAATGGACCTCCTTTAAGGAATGAATCTAAAATATTCTCACCATGATGTCTCTTAACTCTCAAAGTATTTAAGGGTTAGTGTATAGGATATAATTCGCCTCTTTTCATTCAAAACTTTTTAAAAATGAGTTACCAATTCCTTACATAGGGATTAATTGACCTTAGGGTATTGACCTTACTCCCTAATTCCTTGGAACATGCTCTGGTTATGAAATTTCAAAGACCAAAGGCCCCATGCCCTAGACTTATAAGTCTTAATGCCCTTAAGCTTCTATATGTGATTTTGGGACAGGTTCTTTAAAGTTCAAATGGCCCGACATTAACAACTTCTAAAGTAGAAGGAACCAATGAATTACCCTTTTTGTTTATACTGGGGATTAAGCTTAGGATAGTGTTTTATGGTTTTGTGTTTTGACTCGGTTTATGGTTGGACTTAATGGCTCAAGCCTTGAGTTTGTTCAACTATCTTGATGGGCTAGGGCTCGGGTTTAGTTGGTTATTTTCTTAGGCCAAGTGGGTCTGTTTAGGTTATTTGCCTTAATGAGTTAAGTAATTGTGTTTGTCCCAAACTCTATAAGGATTTGTAACCATTAACAAATTTCTTTCTTTTTCTTTTCTTTCCTTTCCTTCTTTTTTCTTTCTTTTTTTTTTTTTTTTTTTTTGAAGAGAGAGAGGAAAAGTTAAGGCTTTTGTGTTATAAAGACCGAGTAATGGAATTGTAAATGGATGATTACGGAGGATTGCTTTCATAAAATTCTATATACAAGCCTATACAACTTATCGTTACTGAGGGTCTATTTACAAGTGAGGAATTCTGAAAAATAAAAGACTAAATAAAGAAAATATCTAAATCTTATTTATTCCAAATGAAGAAGGCTATTTGCAAAATGCTAAATTTTCTTAAAAGAATGAATATTTTTGGTTAGTAGAATACTAGGCATAATAATAACTACTTATTATTTTACAGGTTTGACTCTTTTCGTTTACCTTCTTTTTTTATTTTTTATTTTTTTTCTATTTACTCAATGAGGGTTGGGCTCAGTTGATGTGAGCCTAAACAAAAAGCGATAGATTCGAGCTCCCATAGATGTATTAAGGCTCACACTAAGGTAATATTTATAGAGCTCTTCTATAGGGGCAAGATAAGCCCAATCTTGTTCCTAATAAATTCTTACTTATTTGGGCTGAAAAGTTAGAACCATATCTAGAGTATCTTTTAAGGCCAATGAGGTAGGTAGATGTAAATCTATTTGGAAACTCCTTGACTTGATCTAGCCATAGTTATGTAAAAAAAAAAAATCAGAATTACAATCATCACCTATTCTAAACTTTACACAGAATTATTACAAATTATTTACAAGGAAATATTACAACTACAACTTTATAACTAGCTTTATCCATTTAGGTCTGCCACATCATAGGTTCTTGTAAATTTTTTTTGAAAGAAAAGTTTTCGTGTAATACAAATGGTGGGTTCTAAAGGTTCTCAAGTTCTGCAACCACTACGTTTTTCAAAATAACGATTTTGTGATCGCATCTAAACTTGAGTAGGGTAGCCTGAACAGCCTCAGAAGGTGGTTGCCCTACAATATCCGAAACTTACACAATAGCCCCCTCCTAAGGTCCTAAGACGGCCTGATTCTGACCGTATCTACTATACATTTATGATGCAGAAAAACAAAAATAAAAGTAAACCCCCCCCCCCCAAAATTATCCTCTTAAGTAAACTGCAACAACAAAAAATGTTAGTAAAAATAAATAAATAAAATAAACAAATACATAAAATAACATACCTAAGTTCCTTTTTTATTATTTTTATTATTTCTTCTTTTTTTTTTTGAAAAATAATCCTATTTTCGGCAACTTCTAATGACTAGCCCTCTAGCACATCCACAATGGAGTCGCCAAATTATCGAGCCTAATTTTTTTATTTCTTTTATTTAAAATTGATTTCCCATTTCCGATTAATACTAAACCCTAACCCATTTAATATTAATCCTCGACTAAAGAAATTGATTAAAGAAATTGACTAAAGAAATTGAGAAATTTCGGTTTTTTTATTGAAAATAATTTTTAGAGTCGCCACACGACTAAAGTCGGGAAAAAGAAAAAAAATCATAATCAATTGGGTGGATTGATTACGATTTGGCTACTGGTCTTTGATTTCAATTTGAATGAAGAACCAAAGGGTTCCGAGGTCGGAGGCTAACTTATTAAACACTAACGGGTACCACTATCTATTTAATGA
Organism: Lumnitzera littorea; assembly: GCA_024138015.1. NCBI lineage: Eukaryota > Viridiplantae > Streptophyta > Magnoliopsida > Myrtales > Combretaceae > Lumnitzera > Lumnitzera littorea. The sequence goes on along the minus strand of JAMXBB010000004.1, from coordinate 86,819,021 downwards.
AATTAGGATTATTTTTCTAATTATAATATTTAAAAATATAAATAAATAAATAAATAATTAAAAGAAAAAAAAAGAACCTAAATTTCTACATATTTTATCATCGCCCCGAAGATGTCTACGTACTCGTTAGCCAGAATCAGACGATCGTAGTTCTTTCCGAAAACTTTAATATGTTGGTTTCTTTTTATAAAAAATGATTAGTTGAATTTACGTTTTTATTAACCATTTTATTTTTATTAAAAAAAATCCTTAGAAACCTAATTTTTATTCCTAATTATAAAAAAAAAAAAAAAACCTAAAAACCTAATTTTTGAAAAGTCCTAAATTAAGATTTTTATTTAAAAACAACTAAGTGATAATTTATTTTATTTTCAAGAAAAACCTTAAAGATTTTATGAAATATGCAATGTTCTACATGATAAATCTTTTATATAGAAAAAATGCTTAAAACATTAAAAAAAATTCCTAATCATAGAAAGATGTCTACATTATAGAAAAGATGTCTATACTATAAAAAAGATATCTAAACTATGAAAAAAAAAATCTAAATTACAGAAAAGATGTCTGAATCATAGAAAATAAACCTAAACAATGGAAAAGATATATAACCTATAGAAAATATGTCTAAATCATAAAAAAGATATTCAAACCATGAAAAAGACATCTAAACTATGAAAAAAACATCTAAACTATAGAAAACAAGCTTAAATTATGGAAAAGATGTCTCGTCGTAAAAAAAAAAGTCAATTAAAGATTTTTTTATCTAGAAAACCCTAATATACCTAATGCAATTTTTCTAAATTAATACAATATGTAAATAACGAGATTTTGTAAAATATGAGATTTTATAAAAATGTCATTTTGAAAATATGAAATTTAAAAAAAGAAAAGAAAAAACGAAAATTTAACTTAATACATGTTCACTAGACACTAATGCTATAACTAATTACTAGCAATTAAAGATATGATAAAAATAAAATAAAAATAGTACAAGTTTTAAAAATAACTGCGCATATACTAGGTGAGATAAAAATAAATAAATAAGACAAACTATAGACAATAATTAAAAACCACTATTATGTAGCACAACTATAGAATTAGTTATCGTATCAGATTTGTTTATTTTTCGACAACTATTTAATCAAGATTCCATCAAATTAATTTTTTCAAATTTTTTCTTTTTTAGTTTTTTTTTTCTAACAATTTTCTATTTTTTTGTCTTTTTTATCATTTTTCAATTTTTTTATTATTTTCTAAATTACGACCCTAAAAACAAAAATTATAACTGCTATTGGCGAGTGTCGACAGTACTTCTTCATAAACATTTTGTTTAATTTCATAAGCAATTCTTTTCTTATTCGGGTAAGGTAATTTATTAGCAAGTAGACATTTTCTAAAGTGTCCTCCATGGATGGACGTGGAAGCCTTGGTTTTAACCAACTTATCGACGACCATGAATGCTGCATTACTAACAAATATCTCTCATGTGTGACCCTTGGTTTATGGGAGATTCATTGGAAAGACAATACAATTTTCTGTTGTTTTGCATTCGCGGTTTCATGCATGACCCAGGACATGCCACATTCGAGATGAAATTATTAACAAGGAATCGATGAAAGTAAGGTGTTGTTGACCATTAGAAAGTTGTAATGGAATCCTCGAACTGGCTAGATTCATGCCTTAGATAAAACTAATGAAATAGTACAGTTGTTCTTAAGAGATGAGCTGTGTGTGGATGTTTAACTATTGAAAAGAACCGTCTGCAGAGTCATGAATTAGTAAATTTATTTTTTGGGGCCTTGAGCTGTCTCAGTTAAAAAAATGCTGCATCATTGTTTAGTTCAACGAACATGGATGCAACAATGCAAAGACCACAAAGATAAGTTAATTATAGTGTTAGATTCCAAAATCATGCAGACACTACACTGGATCATGAAAATCCAGAAGTTCCATCTTCAGATAATTATCCAAATGCTAAATCTAGTAACGAATAGCATTGACCCCCCATTTGGTTCATATTCATGCATGTAATAATTGGTGTATTATTAGGCTAATTCGCGATACTTTTCAATCCTTTTCAACGATGCTTAGAGGATGACATGATTAGCGCTACTGATTTTGCTGGTTTTATATAATCATTATCATTAGTGTATGCAGAATTTTGGGTAGCAAAACTATGATATAATGGACAGGAGAAATGTCTTTACCCCATAGTTAAATAGCTTCATTAACCTAATACTACCATCTTTGGTTGCTACATTGCTCAACTTAGCACTGGTCCTAGTTCCACAAAGATGCCCAATATGGCATTAATACTCTGTGTTTGCCATGTCAGGAACTATATGACAACATAAATGCATGCTGTAAAATGTTTAAGGGGTCCAGAATGGTGATCGCTAGTATAAAATGTCCCTAAATGTGACAATGCTAAATTAGGCCAGACTTTGTCAAATTTAATTGACAATTAACTTAAATCAAACAAGTAATTTCATGTCTTATATATCATTATATTCACATCTCTCATCTGATCCTTGGCAATGCATTGTCTCTTTTTCATTTGCAATCACATGCAATTTTGACACTTCAGTTCTTTACTTTCCCTTGCCATCTCCGTTTAGAACTCTTTGAAAATTCAGGAAATTGAAGGATCTAACACGAGAATGGCAAGGAAAATGGAAGAGTCTAGGCAACGGAGGACTCCAACATTTCCAGCTAGGGAAATCTCGGGAAGAATAATCTAGGGGTCCTCTTATCTATCTTTATGTCTCTTTTAGAGAAGCAACGGACTGATACCATCTTCTGATTCAGATATTGGACCGAGCCCTTCCTGTTGGCTTCTTCTTTCACTACAACTACTAGAATTTCAGTGTGATCCTAGAAACATCCCACATGTGTCTCCATGCTCTAGATTGGAAATAGGAGTTTACTAATTCATTTCTATGGCCCATGTGTGGTTACCCATTTCTATGCATGTCATAAAACCACAACCTCAAATCAGGGACCTATTTCTCCTCAGAACCAGGTTGTATCTGAATCCTGAAATTTCATGTTTTCTTGTCCTGGTGTTGTTATTTCCATGTTCTAGTCATGTTAGAATTTGGACAACTACTTATTAACATCAATGAAGTCGTATAACTTCACACTTTGAGAATAGGATGCCTGTTTATCTACACGTTCCACCTCAAGTTGGTAACATGCTGATACTGCCAATAAATTTCCCAATTTATCTAGTACAGGAGCACATTAGGAGGCTCATATACCATTCAATTATCAGAATAAAATCCAGATCTTGGTGCAATCTATCATGTTAGTTCTTGAGACTTTAACTGCCAGGCCATCCGCTTGGGTTATAGTTAATAAATTCCTTTATAAAACTTTTCTATTGCAATTTTCCTAATAAAGGGTCACAAGAAATTTACAACAATAAATAAATGATTATAAAAACCTGACTCGATTTTGTACTCCTTTGAGGTACATGGTATTGAAATCCATTCTAACTTCATTTATGCAAGGTTTACCTAAACCTAAGGAATTGTTGCAGAATTTCTAAAATCATCCTCTCTTGAGCGATATAGCAATCAACAATCTCTGTTTTTTCAGATTATTTTCAGGCATTCTACTTGATTTATCTAGCTTTCATGTTAAAATATGAGATATTAAGGTTGAAACTAGTAGAAAATATAAAACAAGGTTGCATCTGAGAAGTGAGGGCAAGCTTTTAGCTTTACATATTTGGACAAGTCATGTTGGGACAGGAGGACCTATCCAAGTTTTAGGTGCTCTTTATACATGTTCATAGTGGGGTATGATTGACCATGTTCATGTCGGATTTTGAACGTCCGGTTGGTGAAGATTTTAGTTCTATCGAAAAAGTTATTCTAGTGCAACCTAAGACTGATGCAGCCAGCTAAATTAAAGGACCAATCTCAATTAGACTGTTGCAAAGTAATATATACAGATGTCATGCTCCGCCCACGGGTATGCAATGGCTCTATCAAGTATTCGTATCACAATATGGATACCCAAAGGCTCTAAACACCTACTCACAATCACAATTATATGAAAGTCTCCATTATCTCTCATACTATTAGCTTCATATATATATAACTCATGGAACATTTTATGCAGTCTTCTGAAAAACAACCAAGTCCACTCTTTCAATCTTCAAAAAGAAATTCAAAGTTTGAATATCCATCGACTAACTTAATCCTCATATCCATAATGTCATAGCTGCTAACGTATCCAATCCCATCATGCAACTCATATCCATATTCATAATACAAATAAAAAAAATGCATCATCACTTGAAAGTATAAAATCCCAGCAAAGTAAGTTGTGAGACCTAGTACATAACTACTGTGCATCCATATACATATATGTCACAATCGTATACAAACCTAAAATTTGCTAAATGCATCAAGTGGGTTCATTGAGATATATTATTTAGTCTACGCATGCAATATATTCATAATAGTTCAAAGATTGAAGCATTGTAAGTTCCATTTAAGAAACATGCTAAAGCTACAACTTAGCACATGTAACAACCCAACACAACTAGGCCTACGAACTACTTAACCACGTAACATAACTATATAAAAACATAACAATGTAACGATATATATAGAGGTGAATCTTAATATCGCTAACTATGCGTGTCAAATATGACTCCCTCATTATTAAAGACATTTTCGCAACAACTTTAATGCCTAATCTAATCACTTCATTCAAGAGTCAAGGACCACCACACTCTCTTTTATGGCTACCACTTGCAAGTCTAAGTAGCAAACAACATAGATATTTTATAGGCTAAATATTTATTAATTTGGTTACTATCCTAACAAGTGCATGCAACACACAATAGTAGCTACCTAGCAATTGACTTAATACTCAATAAGACAATGATCAAAGTCAGCACCTATAATTCAATACACAACAAGTATTAAACTTAATTCTATTTTAAGAGTAAAAAATTTTAGGACTGAGATTGGATCTTTGACTTAAACTAGTTTAGGAACCTAAAGAAACCATGCAAAGGTCTTAAGGAAGTCAAATGGAGCAATATGGGTAGGGTAAGGGGGACCAGTGCTAAGGAGACTAATTCACTTCAGAGTAGGGCTGGTTAATTGCCTATAATGTTTGACCAACAACTAAATGGGGTCGTGGAGGCCAATTAATTGCTAGTCTAAGCCGTTCAACTGCAATTATCGAGGGGTTTCGGTTTACCATAAATTTAACCTATGCAAGGGTTTTTAGCTTAAGCTTGCTACATAGGTTAAATCTCTTCTTTAATCATCAAATTATGAATTTACACTAAAGATTACAATTTCTTCTTTAATAATCTGCTTGTGAGGTTCTTACTAAATCCACGACATAAAATCTTATGATTTTAGGGATTAGTGTTAAGAAAAGAGATCAAGCATCAAATTGATTACTTTAAATCCTTTGGTAGATCATGTGAGACCCTGCAAGATTGGTAATAAGCTCACAATCAAATGATTTATAATCGATACGTAACGTTTGTAGTGATTGTAAAAATTGTTTGATAAAACTCGAATTTTACAATGAAATTAGAAAAATTAGTAGAAATGGCTCATCAAGTTTAGATTTAAGAAAATAAAAATAATAAAATAAGTAGATATTATATTTGTATAATATACATATATTACTTGTTATTTATTAAAAATGTACGAAATGAGTTCTAATAATTAATGAATTACTAAAAATAAATTATATGTACTCTAAAAATTATAAGATTATGTGAATAATATTTAGTAGTATTTATTTATATTAAATGTAATTTTATGCATGTAAATATACATTTGAAATTACCTAATATACCTAAATTATACCAATATATACAAAAATAATTAAAGAAAAGCTAATAAAACTATGGAAATATTAGGTGGCAACTTGTAAAACATTGATCTCAAGCGTAGCAATCTGGTGAAGTGGATTAGTGCACTTACAAAGGGATTTGGACACCTAATAAAGTGGGAAATAGGAAAAAAGTTGACACTCGTACACCTTAAAAATTTGTAACCAACTCAAACATTCTTATAAATTTAGATCGTCACTTCTTTAGCTCATTGAGATACTTTGGAGTTAAAAAAAAAAAAAAAAGTGTGAGCTCTAAGAGAGTTGAGAGGAAAATTAGGAAAAATTTAGAAAATTTGAGTGCAATTAGTGAGAAATCTGGTTCAAAGACTTAAGTGATACCTAGAAGCAAACCAACACTAAGGTTTGCGATTACTATTCCAACTTGATCCAATTTTCATTATATTGAGTTCTTCCATCATTATTTTGATAATAGCAAAAAGTAAGAAAGATGTTTAGTTAGTGTAATAAGTATACAAGTCACTAAGCAAAGTTAAGTTTTGTTATTTAAGGCTTGATTTTGAGAATTAAAGACTAATTCAAAAGCACTAAACAAAATCGGAAACTTACAGAATAGTATAATTCTTATGGTTTATTGGACTTTTAGTTGTCTAATAGCCTATCCATTTATTGGATATATTTGAGTAATATATCTAATGCATTTTACTAAATTAGACATAAATCTACGGGGATTAAAGAAGATTAATTGAATTATTTTAAGACAAGTTTATCTAGACAAGTATTTTATAACAGCTAATAGATTTTTAATGGAACCGATTTATCATATGTTTATCAAGCTTCTGACAAGATATTTGATGGATTTTTATCAAGATAACTATAGGATTTCGTAGAATTCAAATCTTACCTTATCTTTAGCTCGAATCAAGAATAGACGTGTAAAGAAAATTCAAGATAAAGATGAATCTTATCCACCTTGCTGCAGATTTTTTATCAAACTCAAAATGGTTTGATAAAGAAATATTTTCAAGCATCACTTATTCAAATATATCAGTTTTGCTATAAGCATACACGTGCAAAGCTTCTATAAGAATGTATCAAGTATTATCAAACATCAAGATTTCTTCCTAGTTTTTAGGAGATATTTTACCTAGAAGATTCAATTTCTCATAGGGTATCTTGATGAATTAAGTGGTCGAAACAAAGCATATACATAAGAACTCATACAGATATTATTATCTAATGTAACAACAATATAATGTTCAATTAGAATCGATTAAGAAGGGTGATATAGCTTCCACAAATCAAGGGATCACACACTCCAATGAATATATGAAGATAATTCAAGATCTTTCAATACTTGTCAAAGATTTATCCAAGATATCAGCAAAGAGATGTCGTAGTTGAAAGATATAAAAAAGCGAGGCAATTCAAATTTTTAAGACACACTAATTTTCTACTACAATCTTTATTCTCAAAAGAATCTAGAGATAACACTGTTTGCTATTCATATTCTATTTTCCTCTTATGCTTACATTTCAAATATCATTGAATTCAGTCCTCATTTCCTTTGTAAATCTTATTTTTCAAGTGATAGGCTTTATGTTTGAAGAGAGATATAGTATTCTGTTGATATGTGAATAGGCAAGGATAGCTTAGTGAAGCGAGTAGAAATACCTAATTTGTTAAAAAAAAAAAAAGATGCAATTTTTTAATGCAAAATGTGCTAATTCTTATAAAACTATGAAAATATGCTAATTTTGATAAGAAATGTGATTTTTAACAAGACAGCATGAATGAATAAATGCAATTTTAATGAAAAGACGCATTTTTTTAATGCGAATTTTTAAAAAATATGCAAGACTAACTCTTAGGTACGAACAAAAAATGACGTACTTAAATAATATTAGCTTAATAAAAGAAACTCTGAAATCCTTTGTTAGTAAATATTCCATGCAAAAATCCTAATTACGTATCCTATTTAACGTGGACGCAAGTTGGACATAAGGACTTATAGCCAAAACTGAGTCAGGTCCATTTGAATCCGTGGGGAGAAAGCAACGGTTGAGACGGCTTTGTATAGTGTTTTCCGAACAACATTTTAAGCGACTAATTCAACTTTCATGAGAAATTTATTAGTGAAAGGATCTTTTGTCATAGTGCCTAAGCCTAAAGCAGTAGTTCAGGAAGATTTCGCTGGTGGTTAGCGGTGGCTTTTGTTAGGTGATGCTGTTGGGCTTATGTTTAGGCATTGTTAGAGTACGGGGGGGTTCGCTGCAGCAATAGGTGAGTTGTATAGTATATGTTTAGGTGAAGGTGAAGTAGTGTTTGGTGTTTGTTTGCTATTGCACAGTAATAGAGAAGATCACACGAAGAGAGAGAGATAGGTCGAGGTTAGGCTGCTTGCGATAGAGAGAGGAAGGTGGGGATGGCATTAGATTAGGTGGTCGTCGACTGTCCTAACTTACTATTATATGTACAATAAAGGATCGAGGAATTACTAGAGAGCCAAGGATGAAGTCTGTGTATGTTGGTCGCAAGTCGTGTGAATGTGTGGATAAGTGTTTGTTTTGGATGATTATGGTATGAAATTGGTTATCCCGTAGTGTTTCCTAAGCTTTTTTACTTAAAATAATGTATTTTGAATCAAGTTTAAAGCTCAAGATAAGGTTCAATAAGATTTGGGCAGCCATAGATAAAACTTGAATTTACTTGATTTTTATCAACTCTTTATTCTATTGATATTAATGTAAATCTTTGGGACATTTTGAGTTTTTGATAATTATTTGTAAGTTTTTATCCAAATCCACTCAAAAATATCAAAGATTTAATTAGATTTGTTATAGATTCAAGCATTTAAAAGCTTGGCCATGTTTTCCTTCATTTGTTGTCCAAATTCGTGCAAATTGGTTAAAGGAGATGGCCATTACATACTAAGCATGTGACTCGAGGCAAAGCCAAAAAAATGTAGACGTACGTGCCTACTACGTGGCTCAAACTCATGACCATTGATTCCAATTCAAATGCACATACCTAACTAGCTAAACTATACTTAATTCCTTAACATCTTTTGCATTTGATATACATTTAAACTAATTATATTGGACCTAACTTTAATTTCGTCTTTCAATCCAAAGCCCATATTATTCCAACTTGTTTTAAAATGACTCCAACTTATTTAAATAGCCCAAATATAGGTGCCAAAGATTTTCAATACAATTTTAATTTAGTAAATCATGAGTTTTATTTTAATTAGTCTAGTAAAAAATAATACAAATTTTAAAGTGAACAAAAGTCCACTTGCATGAGTTCAAAATTTTTTGCTAGACTTTTCTTAAAGAATATTTCCAATGAAGTGCAATTTTTAAAAGACTTAGAATTTATTAAATCGCATATATATTTTTGACTTGTATCTAATCTAACCCTAAATGATTGGCTGACTCAACTCGAATACTTTTGACACTATGTATTTTCTTCTTCTTTTTTTCAAATTTATTCAATTTTTCAATTTGTTTGTATTTTTTTAATTTTGATTTTTTTTTTTTGGTTTTTCATAAACCTAGCCTAAAGACAAAATAAAAAGAAACTAAAATTAAAATTAGAGGTGGCAAAAATGGGGTATCCACACCTATTTTCCTTTATCCCAGTTTTATCTATTTCCTTATTCATTATAGGGTCTTAAGATTATAAATACAACATGAATCAATTATATCAGGACAACTTTTTGAAATAATGCTAGTTTGTTCCGTCATACATATTGTGTTTCACATTATACATTGCATCATTTCTTCATCCCATAAACACATAAACAAAACATTAGGTTAGAAACTTTTGAACATAGAATCATATAAACAAAAAAAAAAGAAGTATCAATACATAGATGCAAGAGATGACTTTCATTCTTCCTAATTGACTTTTGAAGATTAAATTAACATAGCATATTTAGGACCCTAGCTTTATTGGAAGAAAAAGACAAATTGAAAGAGAGAAACATAGAAAGGGAAGAGCCAGGGGCTACTTTCTCAAGAGTGACCGAACATAAAGGATTCAGAATTTTTCATTTCTTTCTTTTTATTTTATCTATCATACAATGTTGTAGATGTTATCAAGTAAGTAAACAAACACATTTATAGGCCAGGCCTAATAGGAATCAGACTATAGGACCCCTAACCCTAGCTCGAGCATGAGGGCTCAAGAACTTAGTGAAATACATTCTCCTTCACCAATCCGCATGGGAGGACTTCGATCTACCTCAACCTATCGATCTGCTAACATAATCAAGCTGAACTCTTCCGTACCTAACACTTTTGTCTAGATACCGACCTGAAGAGCACCCAACCAACAACTTAGCTCATTAGTCCACTAGTTCAGTCAACTTAACTCTAAGCTACCAAGAGCATGTTTGAGTTGACTTTACCTCAAAAGGATCCTCGGCTTAGCTCGGCAACAATCGAATTGACCATACAATTTTGTTTGTCTTTCCATAAGCACTGCCATTAATTGCTAACCACGTGTCCAAACATCCACATGATGGAATCTACTACACCAATCATTTGTTTTCTTAATTTTTCATTTATACCCTTTTATATTCCTTGTATGTTACTACTTTTGGACAATAGCCTTTTGTCTTTTCCATTTTAGTAGGTTGACCTAATATTTTGAGTACAAATACCATTGTATTTTGTAACTACATCATCAAAATCATCCCTTACCAGAATATACTACATTTTCCTTTGTGAGGATCCTTGTACTTGCTTAGCTTTTTTTACTTTTATCCTAAATCTTAAGCAAGACTAAGTGGCGGGTACCTTCATTGAGTTACCTCGTGTATCATATCGAGTTGATTTGTGAGTTTTCGATAGTTCTTTAGTGCATCATATCCTAGGAGTTGATCATGGGTTTGCCCTATTAACGTGCATCTCATCTTTATTTTCAAACTTTCTATGAGTACGGATTCATTCCCCAGTACGGCCAACTTTATCCTTCCTTGTACGGCTTATCATCTTAATATCAGAGTAAAGGTTCATTTGAGTAAGCCACTGTTATGTCAAGTTCCCGCATTGTTGTGTTGGTTGTTATTCGTATTTGAAGCATATTAAGTAGTAAAGTAGCTATTAGTGTTCGAGTGAGTAGAGGAAGTAGTGGTTTCACTTTATTATAGTAACAGTTGTGCAATGCTCTGTTTTACTTTGTTTCGAGTTGTGAAAAACAAAGCAAGTAGTAACTATGCATTTCTTTGTAAAGATCAACCTAATTACCTATAGTGTTGAGTTGTAGTAAGAAGCATTGGTTTCTATTTAAAGAAAGTTGATTGTGTTTTGTGTAGTTGGTATGTTGACTACTTAAGGTTTGTAAATATGTTGTTATCTAGGAGAAACAAGTGTCATCTGTTTGCTGTAAGTACGAAGACGAGTAGGATGACTGATTCAAGTGTCAATGCTGGTATTGGGGATGATAATAACAGTGTTATCCACCATGGCCAACAACCCCAAAATACCCCTAGAAACACTAATGAGTGATTCAACTAAATGACTAATCTAATAGATGACCTCACCAAAGTTGTTCATATATTAACCTCTCGACCTGCTAAGACCAAAATACTCCTCAAGCTATCTACAAAGTTGGAGGAGCTCCTTATAGTATCTACCTTGTGCAAGGATAACCCCAATTTGATAAAACCTAGGTAAAAGAGTAAGAGGACATGTAAGGAGAAGAATTGACTTGGGTGAGATGGATGAGGAGGATAAAGAAGAGTTCATTAAAGTAGAAGAGCGAGCTCGTACACCCTGAGCTACCGACAATTTAAAACTTCAAGTTTCGAGTTTAAGTGGAACTAGAGATGCGAATGAGTATCTTGACTAAGACAAGAAGTTAGAAAGAGTCTTTGATTACTATCAATAAGAAGACTATGATAAAGTTTGCACTACTACCATAAAGTCCTTCAAATATGTTGTAATGTGGTGGAAGAACTTTCAGGCCATGAACAAAAGACATGGATATAAAGAAATCAATATTTGGCTCAAGATGAAAAGAGTTCTTAGAGCTAGATTTGTGATGGATACCTATTTGTTAGATACTTTTGCTCCACTTCAAGAGCTAAGGCAAGGAAGTCGCCCTATGTGCGAGAATTCCAAATGCTCATGATTCATTATGAAGTTAGTGAGCCATTAGCCTAAACAATTTCTAAGTTTCTGACTAGATTGAGAGTAGAAATTCAAGGTGTGGTAGAGTTGCAACATTTTATGACTTTAGATGAGGCTATAAGAGCAAAGGAGGAATAGGTTGACTCGACCTCCAATGAGTTAACCTGTTTACGGAAGTCTACCTGCTTATAGTAGAAATCGACCCCTACAAAGTACTAAGTCTAATAGGAGAACTGATGTTATGACTAAGCAAAAGGGTCGCTTTATCGACCAAGAGATGCCCAAGAGAACATTTGAGAAAGGATAAGGATTTAGAAGTGTCAGGGATTTGGGCACATTATTGCCCAATGTCCAAACAGATGAACCATGATCATTAAAAGAGATGCCCTAAAAATTGTAGATAACATTGATGAAGAACTTGAAGAGGAAGTTAAACCAAAGGAGGATGCTGTAAAAGACAATGAGCTTGTTGACTAGGAAGTATATGCCAATGACTTGGACAAGTTGACCTTAATAGTCTAACAAACTTTGAGCATTGAAACCTCTACCGAGAAGGAGCAACGAGAGAACCTATTCCACATTACTTACAAGGTGAATGAGCAAGTTTATGTGCTCATAGTAGATAATGGAAGTTGCATGAATGTCACATTTGTTGATTTAGTTCAAAAGCTCAAGTTGCCAACCTTATCACACCCTAGGCCCTATAAACTGTATTGGGTAAATGAGAAAGAAGCCTTGTACATTACACGACAAGTGTAATTGCCGATCTCAATTGAGAACTATTTTGATGAGATTCTTTGTGATGCGTTACCTATCTGCGCATCCTACGTATTATTAGGACGACCTTGGCAGTTCAATCAAAGAGTCATCCATGATGGGTTTAGGAACACATATGTCTTTGAAAAGGATGGGAGAAGAACCGTCTTGAATCCCATAACCCCTAACTAGGTGAGCAAAGTACAGGCAAAATTAGCCCGATGATCTAAGAAGGCCTTAATTCTCAATCGTTCCAAGCTTTGAGTAGCTATTAAGTTTGATATGCTGACCTTCTTATTGGTTCGAAGATTGCTAGAGTTAAGGGAGCAAGTTGAGCTACCTAAGGAGATCCAAGAACTATAGGATGAATATACCGACTTGTTTCCTGAGGAATTACCTAAAGGATTAACCCCCTTTCCAAGGAATTGAATATTATATTGACTTGATACCTAATGCTACTCAGCCAAACAAGCCTGCTTATCTAATAAATCCCGAGCAAGCAGTTAAACTCTAAAGACAAGTCAACCAACTATTAGAGAAGGGATATGTGAGAGCGAGTCTCAGCCCTTGTGCTATGTTTGCATTACTCATGCAAAAAGAAGGATGATACTTGGTGAATGTGTGTGGACAGTAGAGCTATCAACAAGATTATGATCAAGTACCAGTACCTCATTCCGAGGCTAAATGATATGCTAGATGAACTAAGTGATGCTTGAGTATTCAGCAAGATCGACATGAAGTTAAGCTAGCACCAGATTCATATGAGACAAGGGGATGAGTAGAAAATTGCATTCAAAACCTGACATAGTTTGTACAAGTGGATGGTGATGCCGTTTGGGTTATCAAATGCCCCGAACAATTTTATGAGGTTGATGAATCATGTTTTGAGATATCTAATCGAAAAATTTGTCGTAGTCTACTTTAATGACATCATTATATACAATGCCAACCTGTTGAGCCATGTTAGCCATCTCCGATCTGGTTTTGATGTTCTCTGAGTAGAAAAATTGTTTAGAAATATGAAGAAATGTTATTTCTATCAAGAAGTTGTGGTCTTCCTTTGATATGTAGCTAGTAGAAGAGGATTGGGAGTTGATGAAGAGAAAGTCTGAGCCATTGTTGAGTGGCCAACCCCATCTTCATATGCTGAAGTATGGAGCTTTCATGGATTGGCTTCCTTCTAAGGACATTTTATTCAAGATTTCAATTCAATAGTTGCACCACTTACTTAGCTAATAAAGAAGAATGTGAAGTTCAAGTGAGAAAAGAAAGAGGAGAGGTATTTTGCTGAGGTGAAAGAGAGGTTGACCTCTACCCCCCGTCTTAGCTTTGCCTAATGTTATGCCCTAAAGCTATAGAGTTGTGATAATTTTGTCGTGTAAACCAATCTATGATAGTAACCAACTTTACAGTCATTATCTTCGATATGATTTACATAAGGTATCCACGACTTCTTGCTTTAAAGTAAACAACTCAATTAAAATTAATGCTAAAATTTACATATAAAAAAAGCCAAAAACTTTAATTCATATATACATAATTATATTCATGTTGTCTTATAATCCTAGGAAGTAATTTACATGCCGTAGAAGTTTGATAAGTAAAGTAGTATAGATTAGTACATACACCTAAGAGTTCATAAATAAACACTAAGGACTCAATTGTTCAACCAATAGATTTTTACTCTCCCAAAGTACTTCTAAAGAAACTAACCTCACAATAATTATATCATGGCATCTCAATTGGAACCTGCAAAAAAATCTATAAGGATATAAGCAACTAACAGCTCCATAAGTCAGGATGGAGACTTAAGAATGCATAACAAACATAAACAAGGTTTCCAAACAATTAATTATATGCAATGCATCACGCAAATGCCATCACACAACGTAGTCCGATCTATTATGAAATCAGAGTAATTTCACCCGCTTTAATTTGGGTTAAGGAGTTTTTCATGTTTATACAATAACTCACAACCAAACTCAAGTTTGTACAATGAAAACATCACTCCCCCCATGACTATCCTTTGAACCATTGCCCTCATTCTTACCGTAACCTCATTTCCTATCACTTAGTTCGACTAAAGATGAAGAAAAGACCATTATGCTATCTAGCACCATCTTTTTTGAAGGTATCGGTGTTTGGTTAGAGAATATTAATAGTCCCCTAAAAGGTTGCAATGCATGTCTAATTAAGATATATAGGTCAATTATAATTAAGTTCAATTAGGGTGACCAAACAATCTCACACCACTCGATTCACAACACATCACTAACACAACATCACTATTCAGGAAGTAATCAGAGACATACAAGCACATGCACGTATAGCTACTTATAAGCACATGTTCGTAGGCTAGTTACAAGCACAATTATATATAATCCTAAGTCTTCAAGTACTTTAATATAGTACTTTAAAATACAGCGATGTATTAAACCCAACTTACTTAAAATCCTCAGTTCGCTCATTTAACTTGTCGCAAGTCAACTTGTCTTCATGTGTCCTATAATATAAATACTCTTTTAGTATTTATATCCTTGTAACATATATATTTTAAATTATGATTTGACCTAATTTTCCAAATATATATTACTTATTATTGATCCTATTTTAGGCTAATTTGAGAATCGATTTCCAAATCCGGTTTCGATTGATTTTTTACTACGAGTGTTATATGTAAATTTTAAGAATGTGTTTCTAACTATAATGTGAAATTAACCATATTATACTTGAGTATCCTAAATATCACTTTTAACCCCTAACCAGTATTCTAGTCTATACGGTATATCCTAGTCTTCATTTAACTACTCAATTTACTCTTGATGCAAGAAAATTTACATTTTTCATATAATTACTAAAATTTAAGTTTCATATCAGATTTATTATATATTTCTATTATTATTATTATATTATCAATTTTAAATTAATATTATCCATTTATTATTAATCCAGTTTCACATATTATCAATTTACACATATTTACTACATAATACACGTAATAATCATATCTACCACTCTAAATACCACAATTATTATACTACATCATATATTAACATCTTAAAACACCTAATTATACACTAAATTAGTAATTATCCATTTATTTATTAAATTAGCCTTAAATCACCTATTTAATGTATCATTTTAAGGCATAAAAGTTATCTAAAAATTTCAAAAATTTATTTCTAAAAAATCTCTTCATAGCACTATTTTACATCCTCTAAATAGCCTACACAAAAAAATTGAGTTTGAAACTACACTACTAAGGCTATTTATTTCTAAATTGAAATAAACTTAGGTTTATAGGATTTTTTAAGCATTGTATATTTTTAGACATAATTTCATCAAACCATTATTTTTTTTTTTCCCAAATTTACATACATAAAAACCTCATAATACTAAATTTCATAATTTTCTAAATAAATTTAATAATTTAAATAAATTAAATAAGATTTAGGTTCAAATCAAACTCACTGTCCGATCGACTTTCAACCACTAGTGGTGGCCCTTGGTGTATCGGCAGCAATGGGCAGTGGAGCTAAGGTCTGGTGGTGATGGCTATTTGTTTCCAGGTGGCCGTTGGTCGTAGGTTTTCTCTCTGAGCCTTAATTGTACATAAATTTTGCTAATTTTTGTAGAAATCCATAACTCTCTTTTTCTATTTCTTCTCTTATTTTTCTTAGACTACTAACAGACCAAAATAAGTTCTAAATGGGCCTTGCTGCTTATATAGGGCTACTTGACATTTTTCTTTAAATTTTTTGTTGACATTTGGTTCTTATCACTTCTCTTTTGGCTTTCTAGTTAGTTTATTTTAATTGGTTAATTATTTCTTCTTAATCCCCAGCTTGCCACAACCTTAATCTAGACAATTCCTCACTTTGCCGATTTCTCTTGGATTTTTTTGTAATTTTCTTTAATTATTTGGTATTAATTTAGTATATTTCAAGCATTTTAAATAATTTAGAATATTTTTACCTACACATAAATACATAAAGAGTACAAGTAAGTACTCCTAAATATTATTCATGTTATTCTATGTTTTGTAGTATATATATAATTTATCTTTATTTATTCATTAATTATCAGAACTCATTTTTACGTATTTTCGATATTTCCGATAAATAATAAGTTATATGCTTATTATTTAATATTATAGTATGATATTATTTTATTACTTATTTTCCTAAATTTAAACTTATAAAGTCATTTTTACTAATATTCCTAACTTCATCATATAATTTAGGCTCAATTGGATATTTTATCCGATCATCTTAAATTTTACATATTGAATCCAAACTTCTAGATGCAAGCCTTACACCTGACTTCGAGAAAGTATTTGAGCTTGAATGTAACACATCAAGTGTTGTCATCGAAGTCGTACTAATGCAAAAAGACTAACCTATTACTTATCATTGTGACAAGCTTAGAAGGGCACAATTGAACTACTTCGTATATGACAAAAAACTCTTAACATTGATCCAAGCTCTTCATATATGGCAATACTATCTCTTACCAAAAGAATTTGGCATATACACTGATCATGAATGCTTGATATACTTGTGAAGCCAATCGAAGCTCTCTAAGCGTTAAGCCTAATGGGTAGAGTTACTAGAATGATTTAATTTTATCATCAATTATTAGCAAGGCAAGACTAATGTGGTTGCTGATACCTTATCAAGAAGATACACACTTTTAACTAAGTTGTAGAAGACTTTTAAGGTTTGTAAGCATTAAAGGACAATATCCACATGATACTCATTTTGGTCCCATGTATGGACGCTGTAGAGAAGGGAAGATAGTGGACAAATATCATGTAGAAGACAAATATCTATTCCAAAATGGCAAACTATGTATGCCAACCTATTTTGTGAGAGAGTTGCTAGTGAGAGAAGCTCATAATAGAGGACTTTTTAGGCACTATAGAGAGAAAAGGATGTTTGGGCAATTAAATTTGAGGTTCTATTAGCCTAAGATGCGGTGAGATGTGTACCATGTGGTCGAGAGTTGTGCGACTTGCAATAAGGCAAAGGGTCGAGCTGAACAAAGGAGAACAATGCCTTTGCCCATCTTAACTAGACCATGGGTTGATCTAAGTATAGACTTTATCTTTGATTTACCTTAAATTTCTCGAGGCAAAAATTCAATAATGGTTATCGTAAATAGATTCAGTAAGATAGCACACTTTACGCCTTACACTAAGACTAAAGATGCTTCGGTTTTGCTTCTTTGTTTTTGCAGGAGATTGTTCGCTTACATGTAGTGCCGAGGAGTATGGTGTCAAACCACGACCCGAAATTCCTGAACCATTTCTAGTGAACTCTTTGGCATTCGATGAAAATCAAACTATTGTTCAATACTTCTTGCTATCCCCAAATCAACAGTCAGATAGAGGTCATCAACTATACCTTGGGATTACTACTCCAAGTTGTAGTAGGAAAGAACTTAGTTGATTGGGATGTATACTTGCCTGTGGTAGAATTTGCTTACAACAAATCAATACATGCTAATATGCTACCGCTGGACATGTACCATTTGGGATTGTCTATCGTTTTAACCTTAAACTACCTCTTGATCACACCTCAATGCCATTACCTAACTAAGAAGACCCAAAGGTAGGGACTAAAGCTCAGTCCTTCCAACGAATCTACTAGAGAGTTGCCCAGCACATTAACTAAGTTACTAAAAAGTTGAGGGAAAAAGGAAAAGGAAAGAAGGCTAAGTAGTTTCAGCTCAGCAATTAAGTATGGTAACACTTGAGTAAGGAGAGATTCCCAATATGAGGAAGAACAAACTATTTGCTCAAGCTGACAGGCTATTTAAGATACTCGAAAGGATCAACAATAATGCTTATTGAGTAAAGCTGCTTGAAGACTTTGGAGTGTCCAAATGTTTGATGTTATCAACCTTAACCCCTACCAACTAGACGAAGAGTAGTGTGAAGATTGGCTGGATTTGATCCTAAATTGCCAGAAGGGATGGTAGGAATCAAACTATAGAACCTTTGACTCGAGCCTAAGTACGAGGGCTCGAGAACTTAGTAAGGTACATTCTCCTTCACCAATCCATATAGGAGGACTTCAATTTACCTTAACCTATTGACTAACATGGTTAAGCCAAACTCTTTCATGCTTGACACTTCTCTCTAGATGCCAACTTGAAGAGTACCCAACTAATAACTCAACTCATCAATCCAACAGTTTGCCCGACTTAACTTTGAGCTGCCAAGAACATGTTCAAGCTAACTTCACCTTAGAAGGATCCTTAGCTTAGCTCAGCATCTCAGCTTAGTAATAGTTAGGCCGACCGTGCAATTTTGTCTATTCTACTAAAAGTGCCACCACTGAATGCCAACTACGTGTCCAAACGACTACGTGACGGAATCTATGCATCAATAATTTGTTTTCTCAATTTTTCATTTATACCCTTTTACATTCCTTATGCGTTACTATTTTTGGAGAATACCCTTTTGTCTTTTCTATTTTAGTAGGTTGCCTTAATATTTCAAGTATAAATTCCCTTGTATTTTGTAGCTGCATCATCATAATCATCCTTTACTAGAATATACTACAGTTTCCTTTATGAGCATCCTCGTGCTTATTTAGTTTTTTTTACTCTTATCCTAACCCTTGAGCAAGGTTAAGTAGTGAGTGCATTATATCGAGTTGATTCGTGAGTCGTCGGTAATTTCTTAATGCGTCATATCCTAAAAGCTGAACATAGGTTTTGCTTATTAACGTACATTCCATCTTCATTTTTGGACTTTCTCTAAGTTCTGACCCATTCCTCGATATGGTCGACCTTATCCTTCCTAGGTATGGCCTAATAGGTCCTTCCCATTAGGCATATTCGTCTTAATCAATTTTTATTCACCTTTCCCTCTTAAAAAATCTTTGTGTCATCTATATAATTTTGTTACTAGTGATTTGAACTTAGATGGGCTTTCTAGAGAATGTAAATAAGCTTACAAAACAATGCACGATGGGAGGTGCTAAATGTTATCCAACGTAGCTACTCTGATACTTAAGTCAATGTAGAGTAGGAAGTAAATTAGTAGTAAGATGGCAATAATGAATGTATAAGTGTATGTGTTTAGGAAATCATCTCTAGTTATAGTGGAGTCCCAAAGATAATCTAGGACACCAAGATAAGTATGAAGTTCCTTAGCTGAGCACCCGACTTGTCTAAGATCAAGTACTCTTGAGGTAAGCAGTCTAGTACTTCAATAGATAGATCCAAGCTAAGAAGAGGTGGAGTCTTTGGGAAGAGCTCAATTAAAGCATCTAGAGGCTTTAAATAGGACAGTCATGGGCCTAAATAGGTTGGCTTAGGCCTAGGAAGCCCATGTGCAAAATCTCCTATCAATACTACTTAAGGCTATTCACTTAAGGTGAATGGTAGTTTCATTCCCCCTTTTTTCCTTACTCCCTCTTATTATCATGTTTACTTTATTGAAGTGCAATTTTCAAGGAATTGTAATTCTTAACAACTAAGAACTGCGATTCCATAGGAGAAGTTAAGATTTGGGATTTTGAGCAAAAATGACTTCTAAGCACAATAGCACTACACATTATTGCCACCATTGAACACCTACATCACCCACCTACTACCATACAACCATCACCATTGAATACCATTGTCACTAAACACTATTAGCTCTAAAAGTTCAAAGTTGACAATGAAAAGCAATGTGGAGTTGAAGAACTTGGCTTAAATACTATGGAACAAAGTACATCTCAAAAAAGATCTAAAGCATACAGTTGAACAGTCAAACTTAAAGACCATAGTTTAAGGAACGAAACTATGAGCTTGAAGACAATTGAAAAGGAAATCTGAAGCTACCTTGGGGTCATCTAAAGAAATAAAACTTGAAGAAGAACTAGTAGTGCTCGAAGACAAAGCTGTAATGAAGAAAACTAGATAAGATTTTGAAGCTTAGAGTTTTAACCACTGAAGCTATCAAAGAGAAACAAAGAGAAAAACTATTTATTTAAAGTCATTAAAGAGAAACCCAAAAAAGAAAGTCAAAGAAGACGATTGATTAACTTTAAGAAAACAAGTCAAAACTCCAATCTTTTCTTCTTCTTTTTTCAAGCAACAACACGCGTTGATATAGCGTGCCATGAGCAGACAAGGTCAGCCATATTGAGGTGAGTCTAAGCTTGCAGAAAGGTTAAAATGAAGGGTGACAAAATGCAAAAATAGTAAAAGAGAACAAGCAAAAACCTATGAATGATCCCAAGGACATGACACACCAAGGAACCTCAATAGACTCATGAACCAACTTAATATAATGCACAAGCAACTCGATGAGGTAATTAGCCACCTAGCTTTACTTATGGGTTAGGATAAGAGTAAAGAAAGTAAGCACAAAATGGCTTATAAAAGGAAGAACTCAGTACATTCAATAATGGTAATGATGATGATCCTTGTGGCTACATAAAACGCGGGTATTTAAACCCTAAAATTTAGGGCAACCTTTTAAAAATGGAAAAAGACTAAAAGGATATCATCCAAACTAAGTAAAATATAAGAAATGGATAACAGTATAAAAGAAAATTGAAGAATAGAAGCTTCTGTTGCAAAGTCTATCACATGGTGGGTTGGGACATATGGCTAGCGTTTACTAAAGAGGCTTCTATGGCAGCAAACAAAATGGTACGGTCAAGTTCTAATGATGTTGACCCGATTTGTGAACTCCTTAGGGTAATTTCAGCTTGAATGTGTTCAAAGGAGCTTGGAACAAATATGGCCTAGCTAATGGATAAGTTAGCCAAGCTGTTAGTAAAGTATAGCTCAGGTTGGCATTTAATCACCATTAGATGCAAAGTTGCATAGCTTAGTTTCTTCAGCAAGTTAGTAATCAGGATGAGCTCAACTTTTTCTACTATAAGCTGGGAAGAGAGGATGCCCTTTGTTAAGCCTTCAAGCCCTCGAGCTCAAGCTCGGGTCAATAGTCCAATTGCTCAATTCATATCACATGTACTGTTACAGCCACTGGCTTGGCATGTGTGTAAGCAGTGGATTGTTATTAGAATGGGTATTTTAGGTTTAAGTGGGTATGAAGAATAGGAAGTAAAATGGGGTTTTTGACAGTGAATGTGTATGGATATCGCATACCAAAATACAAACACAATTAGGGGTTGAGCTCTACATGGAGTTCGATACAACTCACGAACACTAAATATCACTCAAGATTCAAACAAGGGTTAGATGTAACTCACTAACTATGTCAAATGAGGGGTTCACTACAATCTTAAGATCAAAATTAATAAAAACACAAGAAAGATTAAACAATTAATTAATACTTAATAATCTGGCAAATGTAAGCTCTAAGAGCTTAAGAATAACCTTACTCGAAAGAGGAAGGTTCCAAGTGTAATCACTATATGTATATTCTTTACTGTCTAGTTGTTTACAAATGTTGCTATTTATAGCAAGTGTTAAAACTCTAGTGGTAAATTTGTAAAAAATACGCATGATCTTAAACTTTAAAGAATGAGCCCATAATTAAAATAAAGAAAATATATACAAGAATACAATACTGTGCGTTTAATAGAAGAAGTTGGCATGTAGTCATGCGGCCTGTCCTTGAAGGGGTAAGATTCGAACTGGGTGGGGTTGGTAGTTAGATGTCCGGGTTCGAGAAGGAGTCCATAAAATCTTGTAGTGCTTAGTCAAGATACCCAAAAAGTTGGCCCATAATTGTCGAGTTCTATGATTAGTTGACACTAGCCTTCTAATGTCGTACCGAGTGGATCTTTAGCCTTGAGGCCTCGGTTGTGTAGTTTCTCATCTTCTCGGTAAATGACAGGCCGGTTGCCAAGTGGTACCTGCATCTTTCGGCCTTTTGTTATTAGTGTAGCCTCGACAAGAGTTAGCAGGCCTCAGCTTCCTATTGGTGGCATCAAATCCCGACATGTCGTCTTTGACCTGGGGATTATTGTAGGCTGATTCCTATTAAGCACCATAGTGATGGGGTTAGGGTTTCAAAATCAATACTAGAGTTGTCAAAGTTTTGAAATAGTTTACAAAATGAAGAAGAAAGAGACAAGGGTAATCTAGATATTTAGCTTTTATTACGAATCTATTTGTTACTTCCTTTTTTAATCAACTAAATAATGTAACAGTCATTCCTCCTATATTCCATTCTTAATGAATTATAATTCTAGTCCCTCATTATTCCATTTAGCAAAGTAAATGGGCAGTATGTATCCCATATAATACATAAAATGTCTAACAAATTTAAACTTTAACACACACATTGTGAATTTGTTGCAAAGTTAGAGGATGGATAAAGTTAAACGAGCAGGAGATAATTGAATTTGACAAGCTCATAGACCACATAATATAATCTCACAGTCATATATTTTCATTTTCTCTTATCTAAAAGATTGTTTTGGTTTTTTTCAAAGGTCACTGGTTAGATTTTGAGAAGTAATTTTCCAAAACCTGCTCTTGCAATGTATAGCATAAATATGAGGTTTTCATACTTTGTACTTATCCTAAAACCTGTACTTTAAAGTATACAAGGTATAGGTTCTTAGGTATCATGAACCTATATTCAAAATTTATATAAATAATGTTGATATGTCTTAGTAATTGGTAAAAAAAAAAAATTATATCACTAAAATCATAAAAACAATATTTTATTAATGTTAAAAAGAAGTAGATCAAACTCAATATAGATCTTAAAGCTAAAACTAATAATTTATTTTTTTTTTAGCTAAAAACCTTAACTTTAAACTCCAAGAGGTAATATTGGTCATTAGTTTTAAAGAGTTTGTAATTTTTTTCCTTTTGTACATATACCCTCATGTGTTTGCTATTTGATTGTTTTGCAAATACTAGGTGTCATTTAACATCAAGTGTATGCAATGTTGAAAAGTAACCTTTTGGTATGGAAAAAAGAGGTCAATATGTCATAATTTACATCACAACTTTATCAGTTTTTGCAATCATACACTTGAAGTTTTAATTTTTCTAATTATACGTCTAATTGAAAATTTAATTATTACCATCACACTATTAATCTAGTTAGTACAATTAGCTAATAGTGTAGCCACCTGTGACCTTTAAGGGATCTACGACCTTTAATGGGTAACCACCCTTTCCAAAACAATGGGTCCCAACCCACTTCAAAAGTGTGGATCGTAAGACCCACTAGTGGTGATGGGTGATAGTCATAGTCTAAAGGGGTTACCCATTCCCCCTAAGGCTGTGGGAGACTATCTTATTAATTTGATCATATTAATAGAACTAACGATGTAAATTAAAGTTTAATAAGATGTAAATGGTGATAACTAAATTTGCAATTGGGTACATTATAAGCCTTAAAGTTAAGCCAAGTGACCATAGGATCGAATTTAGTATACAAAATTTAGGGCAATCAGTTATGTAATCCAATCAAACCTAGATTATAAACTATAATTAGAAATATTAGTAAAAATGACTCTGTAAATTTGAATTTAAGAAAATAAGTAATAAAATAAGAGATTATAAAACTTTCAAATTTTAAGTATAATACTGGTTAATTATCGAAAAGGCAAAAAGTGCAATCTAATAACTAATAAATTGCTAGAGATGAATTATATGTATACTAAAAATCATAGAATGACCTAAATAATAATTAGAAATGTTTACTTATACCCCATATGTATTTACGTATAGATAAAAAATACGCAAAATTATTTAAATTGCTTGAAACTAGCTAGAAACTTATTAATAATTAAAGAAAATTATTAAATAATTAATAAAAAATCATAAAAAAATTAGAGGAATAGAGAATGACTTGGATTTGGTCGTAGTAGGTCAGGAATTAAAGAGAAAAAATTAACCAATAAAAAAAAGCAACACAAAAGGCAAAATTTAAAAGATTTGAGCAATATCTTATCTAATTAATGCATAATAATTATTACAAGGCTCTATAAATAACAAGAAAAATTGTAAAACTCATTTAGACAGTTAGAAGTGTGGAAAAATTGAGAGCATCAAAATTTGAAGAAAAAATTAGGGTTTTTAGAAATTTGCCCCAAAACTGTACAAAGGGAGTAAGGAGGCCGAACCCACACACCAGCACCACCTAGAACCGAACCACTACCACCACCCCACTCCCTACTCCAAACCCACCACCTGAATTGGCCAATACACCTAAACTAGTGTTGGAGGCCTAAAAGCCATTGAACCAGGTAAGTCTCACATTTGCTCCGATTTTGTAAAATTTCTTAAAATTATTTATTTTTCTTAGAAAATTATAAAATTCATTATTTTGAGATTTTTTTGTATGTAGATTTAGGAAAAAATAGTGGTTAAGTTTAATCACGTCTATAAATATAGGGTTTTTAAGAACTTTAGCAAAATTGAGCATGATTAGAACTAGAAATAAATAAGCTTAGGAGTATAGTTTAGAGTTCAAAATTTTTATATAGAATGCTTAAGTGATATAGAATGGTGTTATGAAGCCATTTTTTTAAATTTAATTTTTGAAATTTTTAAATAATTTTTTAGCCCTAAAATGATGAGAAAATTGAGTAATTTTGGGTTAATTAGATAATTAAGTAACTAATTACTGATTTAGATGGTAATTAGATGTTTAAGGATGTTAATCTTTGATGTGGAAACATAATTCTAGTTTTTGGAGTGTTAAGTGTAATTAATATAGGAATTATGTAGTAATTGTAAGAAATTAGGAATATGTAGAATTAGAAATTAGGAATATGTAGAATTAGAAATTTAATAAATATGAAAAATTAGGTTTATTTAGATAATATAATAATAAGAATCGGTACATAATAAATCTGAAACAAAATTTAATTTTGGATAATTATATAAAAAATATAAGATTTCCTCATATCGGAAGTAAATTTGGTATTCCAATTAGGATTAGAGTGTACCAAATAGGTTCGAACACTAAATTAAAACCCAATGTGATATTAGAAACTTGAGCTTAATATGATTAATTTTACATTAGGGTTCGAGCGTATTTAGGAATTCCTCGTAGTTAGAGACAATGTAGAATCAAAAGCGGAATCTAATTTAGAAACCAAACCCTAAACTAAGGTAGAATGAATCATTAGTAAATAATAAGTATATATGGAGAAGTGAGTTAAATTATAACTTAGAATATGTATCATCAAAGTATAAGTACTAAAAAGACGTATTTGTATTATAAGATACTTGGAGACGAACCGACTTGAAATTAAGTTATTAGGCGATCGAGAATTCTAAGTAAGTTGGGTTATTACTTTACCGTACTGAAGTACTATTTTATGGTACTCGGAGACTTAAGATTGTGTATGATTGTAACTGTAAGTAGTTTATGCATGTGTTTGAGTATACGAATTCATGTTCAAATTTGTATTGTCATTGATTGTATGCTATGACTGGATTGGTGTGAAATTGTCTAAACACCCTAAATGGAATTTAATCTTATTTGACTTTAATGCCCTAAATTGTTATGCATTGCAACCTTTTAGGGTATCATTAGGATTCTTCAACTAAACACCAACACCTTCGATAAAAATAGTGCTGAATAGCAAATTAGTCTTTTTCTCATCCTTAGTTGAACTAAGTGATAGGAGAGGAGGTCGCGGTAAGGATGGGGGCATTGGTTTGAAAGATAGTCTTAGGAGGAGCAGTGTCTCCATTGCACAAACCTGGGTTTGGTTATGAGTTGTTGTATAACATAAAAACTCCTCAACCTGGATTAGAGCGGATAATCTTACTTGTTGCATTGCATGAAAATAATTGCTTGATAATTTTGTTTGTGTTTATATATATTCATGAGTTTCCAATTCAACTTACTTAGCTGTAGTTACTCATACACATATAGATCCTTTTGCAAGTCCTGATTTCTAAATACTTTGAGTATTATGCTGCCCTACAACTATCCAGAGGTTAGTTCTTTTAAAGCTTAAGGTGTAAGGATCAATTTGCCTAGTAGTTGATGTATAGCTAGAGTCTCCTTAGTAGTTTAAGAATAAAAGACTGATAGTTGATATGTAAACTAGTGACTGTTTCGTTAATATAGAATTTCCTAGGAAATTCTATGGAATGTACATATAATTATATATATGTTGACTTAAAGTTATTGTTAATTACTATAACTTTACTTTAACTCAATTCTTAATTGGATTGTTTATTTCAAAGTAAGGAGTTATCGACGCCTTGTGTAAATCATATCTATGGTATGTACTGTAAGGTTAGTTATTATCATAGAATAGTTTATACGGTGAGACTATTGTGACTCTGTGACTTCAGGGCGTAACATATATAATTAGATAAGTTCAAACTTTATATGTGTAATTACAAAAACTAGCAAAGTTGAGGTCTAAATAGTGATATTGCTTCGAAAAAAATAAAAGAGATAATTAAAATTGCTAAATAGAAAGAGTGCGTAGTTGAAATTTATATAAACATAGAAAAAAAAAGTAATCGGTTTCATAAGGTACCCTATACCTTATAAGTTTCATAACAAATAGGTATAAAGTGATTTTAGGATATTATATGATAGGTTCTAATTCTATCTAGGAACTTATACCTATAAGATAAAGTACTGGTGAATAGGCAAAGAATGAAAATATTGTTTTTTTTTTTTTTATAATTTGATTTAGAAAGTTCTCAATTCAAACTAAATAAAAAATTTTGGTTTGTTTGTAAGGATGAACTCAATCAGTTTGTAAACCAGACTAAATCGTTTTACAAAAAAAATTTAATATTTTACTTCAACTAAAGAATATCTTTTGTTATTAAAAGAATTTATTATTTACATTTATTGCAATGTATACATATTAAGTTTTTAATTATCATAATGTGTAAATTATATATATAGTTTGACTAATAGTTTGTATTATGTGGTGTTTTTATAAATGAAATTAGTTATTAATAAACATTTGAAAATATTGTAGTTACATGAATAGTAATTCCATCAACTTCTATTATAATTGTTGATAGTTAGTTTTCTTCTCCGTCTTATTTGTTTATTTGACTGTCGATATGCCGTGCAATCTATATTCTCGGTATCTCACCAAGTAATCGATATTCTCAGCATTACATCGAGTAACTCAAATCTATCGCAGATTTGAATTCAAGTTTATGGTGCGAATAGTTATTAAAAATATGTTTATGATTACATAACTACCTACTTTCCCTACATTTTCGAGAATGTGTCTAATAAAAAAGTTTCCATGTATTTTAGTAGTTATTGCAATAACTATTTTTTCAAACATGACAATCTTTAATAAATATGAAAGATGAACTTTGTTAGAGACATTTGATAATTGTCAACTTCTTAACTCTATCATTTTCATTCTTACCTATTAACTTAGGCATCGGAGTGATCGCATCGGATTAGCTCCAATACTAAGTATTTGTTTTATCTTTACATGATATTTTCAACTCTCAAAATTTACCAACAACAATAATAATACTTATTATTTTTAAATCAATTTAATACTTTTTACATGAAATTACATATTTCGCAAATATACTTTTCTAAACTAAAAAAATAGTTCAATTCGTAGATGAAACTGAACAAAACTAAAACTTTATAGTTTAAAGAAATTCCTAATTGGAAACATATAATTTGATTTAAAGTTATAAAAAATCAAATTATATTTTTATGATTTGGTTTGGATTAATAAAAAAAAAAACAAATCAAATCAATTCATGCGCACTCTTAACATATCCTATTCACTGTATACTCGCTTAAAGGAAATAAAACATCCACTTCTTGCAACTTTTCTTCTAAAAGGAGGTGAGCACAATTACCAACCTACATTCTTGAATCACTCTATTCACCAAAACTATGATAAGATTAATAGTAAATAAATAACCCTCACGTCAAGTTAAAAACATATACAGATAACATGCCTATTATTATATGGTTTTCAAACATGAGATTTCGTAGAGATACCAATTAGGAGAATTCTTGCACGAAATCATTTTATATAAAGTCATGCTTTAATAGGGTCATGTATCAAAATTTGCATTTGCTCGTATTTATATCGTATTTATTAGGGATAAATTTATATAAAGTAGCCCCTGGAACCATACAAATATTATAAATATGCATATATCCACCCTAAAAGCGCCCTGCTCATCCGACAAAACAAATATCACCGACTGTCAGGAAAGTCAAAACCGACACAAAAATGAACTTCAGCGAAACCGAAGCACCAAAGTTCGAAATAAACCTGTAAAAACCACAACAGCTGCAGCACCATAACCATGTCTTTGTCCATATCCTGTCATCTCTCCAAACCGACGGCTCTCCCTTCTCCACGCTCTCTCGCCACTACCACTACCGCCACTACCACCAGTCTCTCTCCTCACTCCAATTCCCTTAGTATCTTCACTTCCAACACCTCAACTAAACCCAAAGTCAGTAATGGGTCGAGACTACACAGACCCTTTTCCATTCAAGCCATGTGTTCTTCTTCCTCTTCTTCTCCTTCTTCTTCCTCCTCCTTCGGGTCTAGGCTTGAAGACAATGTGAAAAAGACTGTTGTTGAAAACCCAGTTGTTGTTTACTCCAAAACTTGGTGCTCGTAAGTCTATTTTGTTCGAAAGTTTGATTCTCTACCCTATTTTATATTCAATTTTGCATCTTTCTTTGTTTTGGTACAAAAAGTATGAATCTTTTGGAAATGGGTCTGTTGATGTATTTGTTTAATTATGGGTTTTGAAGGTACTCCTCCGAGGTGAAGTTTCTGTTTAAAAGACTTGGGGTTGAACCATTGGTTATTGAATTGGATGAAATGGGTACGTCGTCATTACATTGATTGTTCAAAGTTGTTGAAGTGAATATTTATATGATAGTACTCATTCTTTTTGGTATTGTTAAGATGAAAATTTTGGCATTGTGCAATTGTGCAATTCAGTTCTAATCTTTAGAATGTTCAGTGGAGTATGCGGTCCATTTTCGCTGGAATTTCTAGCATTCTGTCTAGTAATGAATGGCAATTATCTTTTTGTGATTTAGATTTTACGAGTGCAAGTTAGGTGCTATATGCTGTAACTTCAGGCTTATTTATCACCAATGAGATCATTTCGTTGCTTATGTTCTGTGATGCTTCCGACTTAAATTATGATATGTACAACACAAATGCTGATGCATAAGGCCTCATTTAGTAGATATAAAGATTGTGTCAGTCTTTACCATGGATCCCGAGAAAATCCCCATTTCAGAAGAATCCATCTTCTAGATTTCTGTTTCAGAGAGAAATTTTGGTAGGATTTGGACTAATCATATGTTTAAGAAAGGTTTAGGCAACCGAATGTACAAGTAAATCTTTTCTTAAGCTAGATATTTCATGTGTTCTTGATAAAGGTGAAGTTAAATTGTGTTCACTGACCATATGTGTGGAACAATATGACTCTATTTTCTTTTTTTTAAACAAAAGGGTACATATGAAATTGAAGTGCATGTGGAAAGTCAGAATTAATTATATAACTTGTCATGTTATAATTAAAATCGAGAATTGTTAGTAGTTAAGACTTTTCCAATTAGTTAGTCTGGTGTTACCTGTCTGATATGTTCTTTACATGATGATACCTATTGGATTCGTTGTACAATCCTGATGTATATGAATAGAAAGAGAAATCAAATGGTAATCATTTCTAAAAGGTTAACACCGGTTCACCAAAGGAAAGAAAAAAGGGCTTGGAGGTGACTTGTTGCTTGGCTTTTTATAATTAAGATACCAAAAGTTGGCCCCCCTTTTCTTTTGAATACTGTAATTGAAATTCCAAAAGGGCTAGTTTTTGTAAATTTTCCCCCCAAATTTGAACCCAAAATGGAATTTTGAGTTGTCCTTGAGTTAAAAAATGGAGCTTTCCCAAAGAATTTCAAGAGAATTAAAAGCTGTCCAATTTTGTGTCATTGTAAGAGCAAAAAAAATTGAATCCCAGACTTCAAGTTTGAGAGCACACTTCTGTTCAAAAAAAAGAAAAAAAAGAAAAAAAAAAAGAAAAGAAAAAAGATTTTTTCTGTTTTCATGTTGAAACCCTATCCCTTTCCTTTAAAGGATTGCAACTATCAAAATATAAGCTTTTCTACCCAAAAAGGTTCATATCTCTGCTGAATAAAGTTTGCAATACTAGGGAGAACTGCCTCACAAGAAATTTTCCTTTTACTGTGATTTAATGAGTTCAATATTTAGTAGTGTCTATGGATAGGGTATACAACCGAAGCAATACAACATTGGCATAGCATTTGTTATCATATAGAGTTGAAAGCTATTTTTGAAGATTTTGCTATTAGGTTTTTCATTATCTGCTTGCTAGAGTATAAACTGGATTGTGATTAGCAACCATGTTACTCTGTACTGTGCTGCATTGAACTGGCTAAAATCACCACTTACCCATTTGTTTGATCTAGTAACTTTCATATTGGATGTAGAAGTTATACCAATGCACCATGTAAATAATTATGTCAAGAGCCATTGGCACAGCTGAATTTGGAATTTTAATGGTATGAAAGTTTTATTGTGTTTGTATTCCTATTGTCTTTTATATTGATGACATCAGTTAAACTTTGTTTTGTGAAGTGCTTATTGCTACAAAATATAAGTTGGCATTCAGTCTTGGGCAAATACTTTATTCATTTTCTGTTGGATTGATTTTGTAGAGTTCTTGAGATCTTATTACATATGGAGGTATCAATGTAAAAGATCTCCTGCTGTCTGCTGCTTTATAATCATGTTATCAGATCTTTCATCTTTATTTATTTTCTTTCCTGTATTTGTTTTAAATATTCTATGTTCTCAGCGGATGCTTCTGTTCATACAGGTCCCCAAGGGCCACAACTGCAGAAGGTGTTGGAGAAACTTACTGGCCAACACACGGTCCCGAATGTATTTATTGGTGTGTGAAGCTTTTCAGCATCTGATATTTGTGAATTCTTTTGAATTTTACGATAAAAAAGAAAATAGATGCATGCATATGTAAAACTATATGTCTTTTTCACTCAGTATGGATACCCTCTTCCATTGTCTTAACAAATTGCTTTGCCCATCTAATGAACATTTTTTTCGAACAAGCTAAGTAGACATAATCAAGAAAGAATTGAAAATAGCAATCCAAATTATACCATAGGATAGAATTAGAATGGCAGATAGAATGTTCCTAAACTGCCCGATGTGCTGGCATCATTCTCTCTTGTCAAAATAGTATATGGAGATATGTGAATTTGAGAGTTTTAATCAGACAAGTGATTTGGAATTAGTTAGTCAATATGTATTAATAACTAAAGCCGTAACTTTTCGGTCACTCAGGAAGTAATTTAATCTCTTGTCCAAGGCTTGCCAATCTATAAGGAACGGATGCAAAAATGTAATGGCCCAAAGGCGCTTGAAAATTGGACAAATAGGGCTATGATAACAATGATATTCATGATAACAAGAGCATTTGGAAATATCATTGGGCATAATCCTTGTAACAAAATGTGTGTGCAAAATTTTGTTGGAATCTATTCCTCTATAAATGCAATTTTTCTTTTTTTCTTTTTGGGGGCCAAAACTCTATATATGCAAAAATTCAAATGGCACTATTTGCTGTTCTGAACAGTTTTGGTCACCATAAAGCTCTGCCTGTTTTTCCTTGAATATTCGTAAGACTGGATTCTCATATTTACTCTCTTCAAATTCCAGGTGGTAAACATGTTGGCGGTTGTACAGGTATTACACATTGTTCTTTCAGCCAGCTGATACTCTGTTAGAATATTTTCATTGGGGCACTAGCTATCTTTTTAAGTATTTTCAGCATCATTTTGTTGACATTATCTTCTTCTCTTTTTCTGTAATCTTTAATTCCCATCAGATTATCTTATTTTGGTTTTGGAAATTTAAAACTGCAATTTTGTGTATGTTTCACTGAATACAGTTTCTGGACTTTTTTGGCATTTATTATGATCATTGTGACGATCCTTAGTATACATGTTATAAGAATGATAGATATTAGTAGAATAATATGTGCAGTAGAATAAGTGTTAGTGCATGAGTGGTAGTATAAGTGTTAGTATACGCATCATAAGTGTAAGTGCATGTGGTGTAGGGGTAAGATGGTAAATGTAAACATTACTGATTGAGTACAAATTGTATAGGGACAGATTGGTCATTGTACTCATGACTACTAGAATATAAATACTTAGGAGAGAGTGGAGGGAAGGAGTTAGAGAATTTGTTACGTATTGTTGAGTGAGCTTGTTGAAGACCATTACCTTCACAAATTGAAGAGTGTCTAGAAGATTGTTAGCTTGATAAACCTACTCTAATTGCTGTAATTCATTACTTTGCAATTGATTTGGAGTGCTAGGGCTTATTTCCAGTAATCTTGTACTCTTTACCTGTTCTGTTTGCTTGAATCCGAACCCACGGATGTTTCAATCAAGGTTTTACAGTGTCTAATAATGTTGTAATGATTTTAAGATGTTGCTGAAATGGCTTTTCACAATTAAGTGATGATGAAAGATAATGGTAGAAGTCGGTATTTCTTGGTGGTAACCAACAATCACTAAGAAAATCACGATGGACGATGTGGAAAATTATTTTTCTTCCTTATAAATGTGGAAATCATTTGCTATCTTCTCCTTCCACCATCCCTTAACTGCCAAAAGCCACTACTAAACTGCAACTTCTTGAGATTATTGTGATAGCATTTGATAATTTTAATGTTTTGATTATAACAAATGTTGAAAAAGCTAAGATAATGTTTTCTGCAATGCAAACACACTAATTTCATTTTAATTCAGTTGGCCTACAGGCCCAAATTTTTTGAACATCCAGAGCTATGCTATTGAAAACCTATTCCAAGTAAATCTTGAAGTTGGAAAGAATATTTCATTCAAGGACAGAGTGTCCTTGTTATAAGAGAACAAAATGGAAAAATGCCTGTAGAGCGGGCATCAGATCATAATGCATGTGTGCTTTAACACAAATGATGTACCTATTCTAGCTTACACATATATTTTTTCACTTTTTGGCCAGATAGCTTACACATACTTAAAATCCAAAATGTGGTTATGTTTTCCATGCTCACCACGCAATTCATGCTGTTCAACGTGGTCGCTTTTGTATGTGTTTTCATTTTGCTACAGATACTGTGAAGCTGTACCGGAAAGGAGAACTAGAACCCTTGCTTGTAGAGGCCAATGCTAAAAAAGCTGAGAGCTAGGAATGAATGGTGGCTGCCTATTTTCATTAGAGACTGTTCTTTGTCGGCCTCATATTAATTAAGATATGAAGAGCTTCTGCTTGATCTACGTTGCCCGACCAATTATTAATTACATAATAACGTTTACATGTACCTATAGTTGGAATCATTTCTTTAATTACCTTTACAGCTGATATATCTGCATTGCATAGGAAAGCTTCTTCTGACAGCAGGGGGTGGTTCATAAATCATAAAATGCCGGATTTGGTCAAAGTAAACTTCATTTGATGGGTTCATTAGTGACTTTCATTTCCTTGTTTCGGTTCTTTGGACACTATTTTCCAGGATTGCTCAATCTGTGTTTCTGCTGTAATGATCATCGGCAAAGTCGAAGATAGTAATTTTTCAGTGTTTCCTCAGCTATATGATAAGGGACAGTTTATACTTAAATTTGACTGAATAAATACACTTCAATCTCCTCTGTAATTGTCATCTAGCATGTGCGAAACAAGAGGCTTTTCTCACTTTTAGCATTGTTGTTGTGTATAATAAATACAGATAGAGTGGGAATGTCCGCATTACACTATGCTTCATTCTTTGTTTTTGGGGGTAAAACCAGCTGAAACTTCATTCAAACACAAAAATAAACCATGACAG
Organism: Lumnitzera littorea; assembly: GCA_024138015.1. Classification (NCBI taxonomy): domain Eukaryota; kingdom Viridiplantae; phylum Streptophyta; class Magnoliopsida; order Myrtales; family Combretaceae; genus Lumnitzera; species Lumnitzera littorea. The sequence goes on along the minus strand of JAMXBB010000004.1, from coordinate 86,784,486 downwards.
GAACATCGTTTGACATCCACCGATGTTGTCGGTGTAGCGCCAACATCTGAAGAAACTATCATGGGGCATGCAAACCCTAGTACACTCCTTGAGGCAGTTGAAAAAAGCTGATGACACTTCAACCTCCAGTCTTTGAAGATTTGAGAAGTTGTTTCTGGAGCTGATACCTAAGCCATACTTAAGGATTTCCTAAACTTTGAATCTTTTCGTCAATCTCCTCAGTCACCAACAGAAAGGCTTTTTCTAATAGGAGTTCAGTTCAAAGCAAGGATTTATGGTGAAGTCTCCAAGCAAGTTTAGCCATACAAGCCTGGATTCTTCTGAGATTCCAAGTATCCAAAGCCACCAAGCTCTTTTGATTTAGTTACCCTATGTCCAATGCATTTTCCTATTTTCATTGAGTCGAATTCCACCAGAAGTCTTCAGCCATTCTCCCTACCTGGGATACCAAACTTTCCAGCGGCTCCAAACCTGTATGAAATAACTCATCTTGCCCTCTAAACGCTGATTTAATCATTACATGTTTACTTGATATACTTAAGCTTTCCAACCTATAAGTTTCACTCGAAGCTTTTCAAGAATATACTTAAGGTCACTTTTCCTAATATTCCCATTATTTGTAATAGGCAAACCTGGATACTGGCTAAGATCAAAGCATTTCCTAAATATATATATATATATATTTTCACTTGGCAAATCTGGTATTGCAGGTTGCTTAACACATTTTCTCGAAAATACACGGTTGATTTTTCTGAATTAACTTTTTGTCCCAAAAGAAGTCCAAATTGCTCCATAAGATCCACCATGTTTCTCGTGTTTTGACAAGTGAACTCATAAAAAGCAGAATATCATCTGCAAAGAAAAGATGGGACACAGAGAGTTCTAATCCTCAATTTTAATGGGCTCCCACCAACTAAGCTTAGTATAATCCTCAATCCACTATTAAGCATCTCCATGACAAAGATAAAGAAGTAAGGTGAGATTGAATCTCCTACTTAAGTCCTTTAAATGGATAAAAGAATTTATTAGGCCAATTGTTTAAAAGAACATAAAAACCATTAAAGAACATACAAGAGGCGATAGAGTCCATCTAATAATCTTGAAAGTTAGGTCATTTTAGGATAGGGCAAAAGAAATACCATTCTATTTGGTCATAGGCTTTTTTGCAATCAAATTTGGCAATCACATTATTTACCATGCACTTGTCAGCTATGAAATTGGCTTGTGTAGGGTTAATAAGGTTTGAAGGAATGAGAACAATCTATGTACAAGTATTTTTGTGATGAGTTTATAAACTGTCATACAAAAGCTAATCAACAAGCATTCTTAAGGTAGATAGCCACTTTCTTCTTAGGAATAAGGACTAGGAGAGTTTTATTGAGTTGAAAATAAATTTCCATGTCTCTAAAAGCCTTATACATTGTTCTTCCATAATCCCTCCTACTACGTTTCAACATTGTCGATAAAAGCAAGCATGAAAGCTCCTTTACTCCCGACGATTGGCGTCTAAAATTTCAGCCCTAGATACGAGCCTGCTGAAAATATCTTTAGTCTCTTCACTTAGTTTATTTCCCCGAGAGCCACTAATCAAGGCCTTCCTTTCATAGCCCCACTGGCTGGTGGTAAATTAATTCGAAAAGTATTTAGTTACTCAAATAACTTATTCACTCTCTGAGATCCAGTTACCCCCATTATTATATCATCCCAAAAATGTGGGACTCTGATCTCTTACCTAGGGTAGAGAAATTCTAGGATTTAGCATTTCTCTCTCCGCCAATAATCCATTCGTATCTAATTTTATCGACATAAAGAATTTTTACAATTTTTAGGACATGGTTAAGTTCTTCTCGAAGAAAAATGCATTTATTTAATAGGGCATGGGAAGGTCAACTTGGATTTTAGTATTGATTTTTTTATGGCTCTATCAGCGTTTCTTTTTCTCTCATGAATTATTCCAAGAACTTCTCTATTCTAATCTTTAAGTTTTAATTTAAAGTCATCAAACATCTCTACTAGTTAAGCGATAGCCCTTAATAAAATTAGGGTAGCTAAGCCATATAGATTGACACCTAAAGGGTTATGGGCTCCCAAAGCCCTTCCAGAAATATGGTAAAGTTTGGAGGAAAGTCGTTCGATGGTCCAATTAAGAGTGATGTAAATGGTTGATTTAACCAGGCTTGATCCAGCCTAGATTGAGTTAGGTCGGACAAATTCCTACTCATGCATAACTCCACGTACAGCAACTTCCCGTATAACACGAGTCTAATGGTCCACACACGTTCATACAAATCGGAGAGGACTTCATAATGTTTTCCTACAAGCCTTTCAGAATCTCCACAGTTTTCTCTAGATTTTTCCGAAGAACCTTCCTCTCACAATAAGTTGTGCTAGGATAGACAACAGAAATGAAAATTACAAAATTCAAGTTGGGTACCCTACCCATCCAGCTTTACCCGCTAAATTTTTAGGAATTTGAAGTTGCTAAATACTAATTGTAATCAAACTTTCTCTTTTTTTGGCATCAAATGTAATCAAAGTTTTAACTTGTTGAGTTTGTGATCTTTAAGAAGCATAAACTAGGCAAGACAACACAAGCATAATGAGTATAGAAAAGCATAGTATTACTGTAACTTGTTTGATTTATTCATTACTAGGTATAAATTTTTATGATATCTTATATTTAGTATATATAAATACTATATTCAATATTACATTTTGCATATATATCATCAAAATTACATAATATTTATTTAATTATATTTTTGTATCATTTAAAAATTTTAAATTTTAAATTTTTTCTAATATATATTTCCTTAATATTATCTGATATTCATTTAATTACATTGTTATCCTTAATACTAAATGTAATCAAACTTTAACTTATCAAGTTTACTACTTTCGGGTGGCATATGGTTACTAAGATTGGACATGACAAGAAAAGACAAGATAGCACAAGTTTAATGAGTATAGAATAGTACAGTATTACTAAAGGTGTGCATGTAAGCTTTGGCTTGCACGTAGGCTCCTTTAACCTGCTTTTTGAACTGGCTTAGGTTAAGATTTTTTTACCTATTTAAAAGCCGGCCAAATAAGCTCAATTTATTTAATTCATAGGTCAAAGTGGGTCAAGTCTAGTTAGCTCGTTTAATCCATTTGCATACCTTTAAATATTGCTGTACTATATTTAGTTTATATAGTATTGGATATAAATTTTTGTAACATCTCCTCTTTAGTATATGTAAGTATTTGACTTAATATTGTATTTTGCATTTATATCATTAATATTGTCTAATATTGATTTAATTATATTTTTATATTATTTTAAAAGTATAAATTTTAAATATTTTCTAATATATATACTTAATATTATCTATTATTTATTGAATTACATTATTATCCTTTTGTTTAGTGAAACCAACTTTTGTACCATATTTTAAATGAAATAAATTTTAAGTATTTTATCTAGTCCTTTAAGCCCTTTTTTTATTTAGTGACTAAATTCAAATTGCAAACCAAACATTAGACAAAAGATTTTGTCTAGTCTAATCCCATAAATTTTAAGCAACTAAATGATACCTCAATGTCTTAAAGAAAAATAATGTGAATGCTCATTGGATAAAAAGCACCAAGTTTAACTAATTAAAGGTGAGATAATAAATTTGACAAGTAAAATTAGATTGGCTATTAAATTCAATAATTTTAAATTTTTGGTAGAAAATTGAAAAAGCATATTAAGTTTAGGTACTAATTTTGAATATATATATAGAGAGAGAGAGAGATCATTTTTATAATTGTCAAAATAATCATAAAATGAATTTGTATAATTGGTAGATCTTAAAGGTTAGGGCAAGCCAATTATTTTCTTTCCTTTATTCCCATGGAAAAGAAGGAAGGATATTTTAGAGACTTTAAATAAATGGCCATTTTCCTGTTATTTATATGATAATAACACAACAACAACAATAATAATAATAAGAGACTGTAAAATAACCTTCGTAACCATTGTGCTCTTTTTTTTTTTTTCTTTTCCCCAAACATTTTGCTTGTTTCTTGGTGTCGAATGCAAAATTACAAAGAACTAGTCGCTTCCAAGTTTGAATGGAGATTTTTCTTTTACTTTAATCTATTATGATATATATATTTTTTCTATCAATATATCTAACCATTATGAACTTTTCTTACTTTTATCACTAAGACATTTTCATTAGTAATACCTTTCAGTCATTAACATTCCTTTTCTCAACTGTATATTCAAGAGAAATGACAATTATATAAAAAATCAAAAGAATTTCAATACTTATACGACTCGATATAAAGAGTACATGACTTTCAACGCCTTAGAGAGTGATAATTGTTCTAAATGTATTATTTCCTATATAAATATAGAATTATTATAAAACAATATTTTAAATTAAATAATAGTTTTCATCATACCATATCAAAAGCAATAATATGCATATACTTTGTTAATATGTTAATGGTAATTATTTAAGTAAATTTATTATTTTTATAAAATATCCGTGTAAAAGGTGAGATTTTAACTACTAAAAGCTTTGTAACTTAATAGTATTATTGATCTCCTATTAGGATATATTAGAGTTTGAACACCCCCTCTTATGTAGTTAGAAAAAAGAAAAAAAAAAAAAACTAGTTTAGTTTAACTAATACAATATGATCATAATATATGTGTATATATATATAAAGAAAATTTTGGAAATAAATTCAAGTAATGAAATTGAGTAAATTGTTCGGTAAGCAAAATAGAATAGAGTAAGAATAAAATTGCTATTATTAAGGTATATATTAGAGAAATATTTGTAATTACTTTATTATACTCTTTAACGAGCTGTTTACTTAAAGTTAATAGAAAGGGAATAGTTGAAAAATGAGTGTATTCCACTCAATTAGTTTTTATCTAAGAAAATGTAGATTTTTTTTTTCGGAATAAATATTTAAAATAGTGTTGTCATTGTACCTCATTAATATTGCAAATAAATAACTTTTACTCTCTTTTTTTTTTTCCAAAATAACTAAATAGGTGCAAACTAGTATTTTTAATTATATTTCAAATTTAATACAACAATAAATGAGGTGAAGTAAATACTAGAATACCTATTCTTTATAATAAAAATTTACATGAAGTAAAGGTTGGATGAAAATGTTTAGATTCCTAACAATAGTTATTTAGTTATTTGTAAGGCATAATTTTTCTATACTTATGGACTGTAACCAAATGAAACGAGTACAAATAAATATTTAAAATGATTTACGAGACAAAGAAAAAAGAAATAGAGCAATGTTATAGATTACATTTTAACTTTACCACTTTTAATAATTATATGCTTAAAGTTTTAACTTATCTAATTATATATCTAAATAAATCTTTAATTATCATCATTATCTATAACTCATTTAAGACTAATTTGTATTGTTAGTCTACTCAACACGATCAATCAATAAAATAAACCATAGAGGATAGTGCAACCCTCTCAACCTTATGGGCGATTAATCATAGCTATCAATATGTCTTGCGATTCATATTTTTGAAGTGAGTTATGATCAATTATTTTGTTGAAAGAGATATTGATTATGTTAATTAAATTAACGATATAAATAAAAATTAATTAAGTTATAAATTATAATAATTAAATTTTTAATTGAATATATAATTAAATAAATCAAGAAGCTGTAACTATAATAAGCAGCAAAATTAAAACATAATCTGTGATACCGATGAAAAGGAAAATTTGAATATCTGAAACCTAATTTGATATGCATCTACTAATATTCCAGGATGCTGGTTGACTATCGTGGCAATACGGTGATCATCCGTTTTAGATTCTTGACGTCACTAGAGAAAAAACTGAAACTCCAGGTGAGAGAGTTAGTTAGTGTGTGTGTGAGAGAGAGAGAGAAGCTATGGCTTCAACCGTGGTTGTGGCGCCACTTTCTCACATCCTTAAAACCTCTAATTTCCGCCATTACAGTTACCTCAAAATCTCACCTGTTCATGGACCATGCCCACTTTATCGTATAACCAAACAGACCTCTTCCTCTACCAGACACGGACACCTTACACTCACTTGCTCTGCCACAGAGAAGCCTTCCTCATCTGAAATAAGGTACATGCAACACGTACATGTACTACTAGGTTGTTCTCATCTATACTTTTGTCCAACAACTTTTTACTCGACAATTTGAATTAACGGAAAAGATTTTAATGTAGATGCAAATAACCCTCAAAAGAAAATCAATATAGAAGTATGAGTTCAAATTTAATGCAAGAATGCTGTCATCAGATTGTTTGCTGTTGACACAACTCTACAGAGTCTGAAGGGTTGCCTGTTTCGTAGATAATGTTCTCCATTTTTATTTTATTTTTTTTTTTTTTTGAAGGGTTATTATGATCTAGTAATTTTAGTTATTCCATCTTATTGACTTTTGACGGTGTTAGTGTCAATTTGTGATGGCTAGTTGCAAAATTTGTTTGGAGGTGATAGTGGTGGCATTTGTGGATAGTAGTACTAATGTTCATTGTCAATATAATGAGGAATTTAGAACAATGATTTTTTTTGTTATTATTATTATTGTGATTGCCATTGCTCTGTATGATTTTTAGGGTAAATTACTACGTCTCCAAAATCATTAGTCATATGTATAGATCCTGAAACTTAGTGCGTCTTAACATAAAGGTAACTTTCAAAATATGCACATACCCATAACGGTTGCTAAAGCACAAAGCCTATCTATTTATAGTCCTCTAGCAGTTTTGGGTTTTAGCCATTGTTTAGGGTAATATACACATTTTCAAAAGTTAAAAAAGATCGAGTTGTACTCTAAGAGTTTAGAGGGCTTGTTTGCACTTGCATAAGGTGTATTTTCAATATTTCCTAATAAATATTGGTTAAATAAGGAAAACATTCTTCTTGAGAGTTGAAATGAGGACACAGTTTCCAAGGGAATGGTTTTTCATTCTTATTTAATATTTCGTATAATGAAGCTTGATTTTGATCATAGGTATGTTGTTTCCTCAGTTCTGCAGCCAAGATTCGAAGTGAGGTACTGTCTCCATTTCGGTCTGTTCGGATGTTTTTCTACCTGGCCTTTATTGCAAGTGGTGCACTTGGTGGGCTGATTGCTGCCACACAATTGATTGGTACTCTTGGAAATCCCACTAGATCTGCTGAAGTTCCCGATGTCTTGACAGGCCTTGGAATTGACGTCGGTGCAGTATCAATATTCGCGTTCCTTTATTATAGGGAGAATAGTGCTAAGAATGCACAAATTGCTAGGCTTTCTAGAGAGGAAAGTCTCTCAAATCTCAAGCTTCGTATAGATGAAAAGAGAATTATTCCCATTAGCTCTTTGAGAGGGGTTGCTAGGCTTGTAATATGTGCAGGGCCTGCTTCATTCATCTCCGAGGCTTTTAAGCTCAGTGAGCCTTATACTGAGGGACTTGTTGAACGTGGGGTGCTTGTAGTGCCTTTCGCCACAGATGGGAATTCTCCTACTTTTGAGTTTGATGAGAGTGATGACATGAAAGAAATTACTGCAAGGAGGAAAAAGCTTTGGCAGTTGGCTCCTGTTTATGTGGCTGAATGGTCTAAGTGAGGCTACACTCTACTAACTTTCTAAATAACAATGCAAGTCTTACAGTAGTCTCACATCTCTCACCATGTTTCCATTTTTTGTATATGCAGCTGGTTGGATGAACAAAAGAAGATGGCCAACGTCTCCCCAGATTCTCCTGTGTAAGTGTAGTCTACTCTGAAACGGACAGCTATGTAGAAGATTGGAATATTATTTGCTGCAACTTATATTTTATATCTTTATCCAAGTTGTAACTTCAATCATTCTTAACTTATCTTATACCAGTCTTCATTTTCTCTTTTGTTAAGTCAATAGCTCTTTTCTGATATTTTTGAAAAATTGTGTTATCTTAAGACTTGTTCAATTTTTCAATATTGGTGAACTGTCAAAAGATGAGAAATGAAGAGAAGTGTTGATCCTGGAGAAGTTACGTTAAATTCCCTTTTCCCTCTATATTATCCTGTTTAATTGTCTAGTGCTTGGTGCCTTGTCCTTTAACATCCATGGTAATTTTGGCTTAAAATTAACTAAGCCTACCATATCATGTAGTGTGCTGAAATGGCTGGAATTACCCTTTCAGATTATCTTACTTGCGGTAAACCTGTTGACAGATATCTTTCTTTACGCATGGATGGTCGTGTTAGAGGCAGTGGGGTTGGCTATCCTCCTTGGAATGCTTTTGTCGTGCAATTACCACCAGTTAAGGGAATTTGGTCAGGACTGCTTGATGGCATGGATGGAAGAGTTCTTTAGATGAGTTATTGCCAATACAATGGAGGTCTTTGTCTGTCTTGACTATACCTTCACCAGTATCCAGAACATTATGGTGCAGCAACTACAAAACTGGTGTTTCCCATTATCCTCACTGACTTTAGGAGTGATTTTGTGATGGGAAATAGGATGCTAATTTTGCTGAAGAGGGATTTGCAATCTTTTTCACACATTTGAGCTGAGCTTTGCACTGCTCTTAGTCATTGGATCAGATGTGATACTCTTTGCTCTCTGCCAATAATCTCACACAGGATAGGCAAGACCACAGATTGCTGAGACGACGTTCACAGCCTTGTCTTAGATTTTTTTTTTTTCCCTCCGTTTTGTTAGTTGATGCTCCATATATTATTGTATCTAGCTACCTTAGCTTAATATTTGTCATTGCTTAGTTGATTATACTATAGGCAAGAAACTGACTATAGATTGAGCATTGTAAGATTGAACATATGAATGCATTTGAGCTTTGTTCTTTATTTATATTTGGTTCTTTTGTAAGGTAGAAGGATGTGAACTTCTAGATTTAAATCCTACGAATTCGGCAATGTCTATTTGGCTCTCTTGAAACCATCTTTAGTTTGTTCCTTATAGCAATTGGCTTTGTATATTCATTTCAACATATTGAGAGAATATGCATACATGCAGATATTTTCGCTTTTACATAAGTAATCACTAGTTAGTGCTCAATACTGTCTTTCAAATGTGCTGAAGATTGCACTGTCCTTTAAGAAAATTGTCTCTTCAATAATTTTCTTCCATTCAGGCTGGATTTATCTGAGTGTTAAGAACCTGAAGTGTTATTCTGATTCCCTCTTATATACTACAGAGCCTTCTAAAGAAAGAAGGGAAAGTATTTTTATTTTTATTTTGGTGATTAAGGGAAAGCAAATTTCATATCTCTTCTGAACTGTTTCTTACAGCTTGGTATGTACTGTAGTAGTATCAAATTCAAGAGACAACTCTTAAGTCTCCATTGAGAAGCTCAAAGCTCCGTTCTGCTGCCAATGTTACTATTTTGTGCCCTTATCCATGTACTATCTCCTGTACTTTTAACAATGCCTATTTTACAGCTGACTTGGTGTCAAGTTGCAGAAAGGTGTCAAGTTGCAGAAAAATGTACACATTCCATGCAACCTTGGAGATATATAGATGTGAAAACTTCAACTCTGACCACATTGCTTATTGATTTCGTCAATCTCATCCAACACATAGTTCTTTGTAGATACAGTTGCATAATGAAAATTGTCAAACCGAACCACAACAGGGTAGTGGGTCTTGGGATTCTGTTTAGCGAACACAGGCAGGGAATCAGGAAGAGAAGGCTGAAATGAAGTTAGAATGAATATGGAGAAAAATTTTACCGGGTCAACAGCAACAACTGAGCCAATGCCATTATACCAGTACGATTCCTTTCGCAGAATCTTCACCTAAAGATAAGCAGAAATTACAACAATTTGACATGTTACTTTCTCCATTTCTCCTTGGATCGCGCTCAGGTATGAATGAATCTTGTACTTGTTAATTTTTCTCAAGAATCTGTTATATTTGTGTTGAAATTGACAGAGTTTATGCTTTGCTCTACTACAATAAGACTTCTGAAATGTTACCTTAGTTATGTGTACTCCAAAATATAACACCTTCTGTCCAGTTCTTCTCATTTGGATGAATTTAAACCATCTTTTAACTTTTTTTCTCTCTGTTGGAACACTAAATTAGCATTAGTAGACTGCAATTTAGAGTTACAATCATTCTCATATGTTCAATGTCTTGTGATGCTGTCCTTTTCTTATATCGATCTAAAAGTTTAAACTTGTTGATCAGTATGTACTTTATAAATTTTTTTCCTTAAATTTATGATACAAGCATTCAATTAGTGTGGGCTCAACACTCCTTACTCGTAGCAGGAGTCTTTAATTGAGACTCATCCAGTAGAACAACTAAAAAGGGATAGAAGGGGTGCAAGGATTCAAGAATTTAACTCTTGAGCTAATTTATTTAACATCTTAAACTCGTAAATTGGTGTTCATACTCTTCAAATTTAATCATCCCTCCATTGTCTTATCAGCAGCATCCAAGGGGAGTTCATATCATCAAATTAGTGAACTAGATGTTGCCAATTTGTAAAGCATGAATGTGCCTACTTAGACTAGTCCTTTCAATCTTCTACGTACTTTTCTTATTTTGTAGAATACCAACTACTATCCACTATAAAGATTTAAATCAGATCAACCAGACTGATTAGCACATAAAAGTAAAAGCTACATATGTATGATATAGAGTTGATATATGATTACTTTCAATAGATCATTTAGAATCGATATGCCTGATTAGAATAATGAAAAGATTGGAAAAATACTTGTATCAGAAACCTGTGAGTTACCTTAGTGCCTCTTTTAGGCCCTAGAAGCAGCTGCTTAGGCTTTGGAGCTGCTGTGTTATGTGGTCTAGCAGTCCCTTCCTCAGCTGCTCTTACAACCGAAAACCTATGATAATTACCTGTAACTTTTGCAAGCAACATCATATTGCTCCTGGTGGTTACAGTTGCACAAGAAGCGAAATCAGGTAATAGTACAATCACAAAAATGTTGCAACAAGCCATTGCTAATCTGTCTGTCTGCCTGAATAAGATATTAGATGCATTGGATGAGTGTAGACAAGTTACTAAAGAGAAAGGGACATAGATTGAGAGGCTTTGAATGAAGTGTGCTAGTCGGAAGGTGGTCATAACATTATGTAAAAACCATTTGTTGTCATTTTGTGTATTACTCAGTTTCTTCCTTTGAGGAATTGCCACCTTAGCAGCACACTCTTATTCTTGTCGATATTATGATCCAACCCATTTTGCCCTTTCATCCACACTACTCTCTAACTATATCCCTTTATTCTCAGTATCTCAGAGTAGTTTTTTCCCTTTTTCCTTCTTTGACCATTTGCAAGATGATGATTTTTTCATCCATTACCCAATTTAGAACTCGGATGTTCCAGTCAGTTTAAAACCAAATGTTTTGTAGGCTTTCTGTATACCCAATATGTGGCACTAATTGTGTGTAAAATGGAAATTTCAAGATTTGTATTGACCAGAAGATATGGAATTGAAATTGGACATTGTCTCAAGTAGAACCTTAATAGACTTTTGGATCCGTTTCTTCTCATTCTTTTTACATCTAATACTAACTTCTAAACTCAAAATAAGAAACCCAAAAGATAAAACGTAAATATATATTTTCTCTTGTTACGATCAAATACCGAAAGCATCCCTAGTACCTGCATTGTTTATTTAACTCAAAAAAAAAAAAAAAAAAAAGCATTTTTACCTTTTCAATTGACAAACTATATATTTTCATGGCTGTTTATTTTGAAAATAAGCAAATCTCTATTCCCTAATCTGTCTTGTTTTCCAATTATTGTTATTATTATTTTTTACTACCACTATTTAAATCTTGTACAATCATTTTGTATACTCAATATATATATATGACTTTTGTGATCCCTGCATTACCCACACTCCCAAGCATTGAATCCCTATGGCTAAGCTCCAATCACTGGACAACACTTTTTGATACCAAGCAGTTTCCATGTGGTCGAGGTGGCTTTCGATGAGATTCCAACAATAATCCCCTTGTATCCCTTTACAAAATATAAACACATAGGGACACTTTACCACCTTCATGTATCAGTGCATAGTGATGACAATTTTTGGCAATACATGTCCATTTATTTTTAAGTCATTTATAATTAAGTCCATATGAATTTAAGCGATTATGGAAGTACCACGAACAATCAATAAATAAATGATATATGGCAAACAAATCAAGTAGCCAATTTAATATTGATATATTATAAATGGGGCCAAGCAAATTGCACAATGAAACAACCACATGCAAGAACCCATATATTTCCCTTAAGCACTGATAATTTGGGAATATAATATGAAGATATTCCAACTTATCCGAGCACTAGATTAGAAACTAAAGTATATTAAATAGAGATTAAGGTAGCATTTGGTTGCAATCATTTTATGATATTACACCGTAATAAAATATCTATTTCTTCCCGACAGACTTGTTCCTACATTTAGTTGATAGAATAATTATGTTGTTGTTTCTGCAAAATTAGTAATCACAATTCCTTTATAGGACAAAAGGAATAGTAATTCTTTAATATTTTTTTCTTAGCATATTTTCTTATTTATTGACTACAAAAATAGCTGTTATTTCTTTGTTCCATTCCTAAAAAATTGCAATTCTATCCTTATCTTATTCCACTCCATAAACAAAATGTGTTATTAGTTCGTTATTTAGTTTACATATTAGAATAAGTTACTAGATAAAAGGGTCTTTGAGATATTAGACAAAAATGAAAAAGTTTGTGTCATATACTTAATTGCAAAATCTATCTTCTAGCACAAAATAATCATTTTAAATATCCCAAATACTTAAGTTCACTATCTACTCAAATACGAATTTTCCTACAAATATGGCTATTTTAATGCATCAAAATGTGGAAGAATAATTCGCCCATTCTTCAACACATATGACAGAAGAAAATCCTCTTCATCAAACTTTTCATCTCCTCTCTTCTTTTAAACATATGCTCATACTTCCACTCATATAGTTACTCTTTCGATTCCAGCAAAAAAATTGCCATTTCTTGTTAAATAAGATTAACGATTCCATAGAACAAAAGTTTTATGAACCACATGCAATATTGACCTTGTAACACAAGTATGATATTTCTACTCATACTCTATGAAGTGATCCAAACATGTTAATCTATAATGGCCATATCAGGATTGTTCGACCTTAACCTATTCGACATTTTGTATGTTTAATATTTGAAACATGAGAACCACTATATGTTTTTCTACCCTCAATTTCACTGGTAGAGCAATACTTTCTTGCCCCTTTTAGTGTGGACATTACCATATTTAGGAATCTACCATAGGTCGATTTGGGCCATGAAATTGTGAGGAATTATTTAACTATATGCAAGCCATTAAGAAATGTTATATGGCGATAATTTTAATTTTGAAAAAACTATAGGATATTTTAAGGAGTTCATCCTTTTGCCCACTTAAAATATAGTGTCAAATGATATTAATTTATTGTTTACTACACAACTTCCTTCGAATGAATACACCATAGGTGCCTTGCGGTATGCTCTACTAGTAGGTGTAGAAGTTCCTATTAGGAAAGATGTAATTGATGTAATTGGAATGATAAAGGTTAGTGTGTAATGGACTTAACTAAGAGATAATCTAGTTGCTTCATACTAATTATTTGTACTTTCTTCAATTATGTTTATTAAAGTGCTATCACTATAGAATTCTCATTAGTTATATGGACATCTATTAATAGTTACAAGAGACACCAAAACATGCTTCGATGCAACCACTCTAATGCCTAAGTTAGTAAAAGTGCTATGGGAGTAAAACCTTCAAGGAGTAAAGAAAGAGAGAAAGAGAGAATGTGAGTCCTTTTACTTGGAGGGCCTCATTTCTTATTTATAATGATCGAGGTTAAGATATTTTAAGAAAGATAACTATTGTTATATCGAGAGTTATATCTTTTGAATAAGTAAGTGTATCTAATTATGTATATATGTATCTTTTGAAAGATGGAGTGTATCTTTGTTAAAAATCTATCTAAGATATGGGTGTCTTCGTATTTGCTTCAACCTAAGGGCAAGTCAACCAAGATCTTATACTCGACTTGGTATTAAGTCAAGTCACTCCAGTTGGAAGGTCAAGCTCTCATCAAGATAAGCCTTACTAGATCATCTAAAAGCAAGAGCAAGGCCAAATTGGGCTAAGGGGCCTAAGTTCAAGTTGCGAAACAACAAAATCCTTTCATTATTGAAATCCTACAATTATATATGTTAGAACACCATGAATATTGAACTTTTTGTTTGTGTGTGTATATACATACATATATATATATGTGTGTGTGTGTGCGTGTGTGTTTGTATGTTTTTTTTAATGTATCACAACATGGGTAGGTGTATAGTTATGGATATTGATGGCCTAACTAGTGGTGCTCTCCTTAACGATTAAAAATGTGGGCATATTTGGAGCGTGGTTAAGGAAAAAAAACATTGCTTTTAGTGTTAGAGGCTTTGGTTGTTGAAGGCTACAAAGAGGAGAACGTCACTTTTAAGATTGAGGCGCATGATGAAATTTTGAAAAGGATGAAAAAATCTATTATAAAATAAGTCTCATTGTCGACCAAGTTGTTAATAAGATGAAAAGGTAGTCAATCAAAATGCTAGAAATTGTTGATATGATGAAAGCCGACGGATTCAGATGGACCATACGAAGGGGTGTGTCACAGTAGATAGCGACCAAGTTGTTGTAAAGTATATGGAAATATATTCAACGCATTCGTTATTTTAAAGTGTGAATTCCATTTTTTTTTTTCTAATTCTCTATTGTTATTTTAACTACTTAAATTGGTGTTTAAAAGTGTCGGAAAGTTAGTAATAATACTAGAGGTACCTGGAAATACGCTGAAAATGAATCGTGATTCTATGTTCCATTTTTATTCTTTATATTTAAAAGTATATTTTGAAATTAGAATTATCAAAAAAGTGATTCCATAAAATTAACAATTTTAGTTTTAACGGGGAATTCAATTATACCTTTAAAAAGAGAGAATCATAATTCTATTCCTTCTTTATTGATTATAATTAAAATTATTTTTCCAACTTTAAAAAAATAATAATATACAATAATAAAAAGTATTTTTGATAAATAATATTATTTAAATCATTCTATTCTATTTCATGATTATCTCTAAATATATAAAAGAATTTATTATTTCAGTTTCTATTAAATTCTATTTTATATTAATTCATTTCATTTCAAGCCATTTCTTTTAGACCGTTCTTTTATATCAAATATAAAATAACACACGGAATTTTAGAAATGATAAAGCAAATGGCAATGGGGCTAAGATACCTACAGGTGCCATAAAAGAGATGCAAAATTATGGCCGAATTAATTTTTGAGAGGCCATGGAGTCAGGGCGAGTGCCAAACCCCTTGGATCCTTTAGCTGTATCTCACGTGATTCATCTGTAGCACACTCTGACAAGTGCTGCACGATAGATTATGCTGCTGTATTTGATTCAGTCTCTCTCTCTCTCTCTCTCTTTTTTTTTTTCTTTGGCCAAAGTATTTAATTCAGTCTTTGAAAGGAGCATGGACGATGCCATGAATGATTTTGATTTACTTGCAATGAAATTGCAAATCCTCTAAAAAGATAACGTAATCGAAGAGATGAAACTCTAGGATTGATGGAAAATTAAGAGTTGAATGTCCTTTAATGATTGCAAATACACAAAATACGAAAAGTTCTTTTGGATCTTCAAAGAGATGAAAGTTTATCATTTATCAGATATCTCATTTGTTGATATAAAAATATATGTTGAATTTCTTTTTTGTTTGGATTAATTGGCACCTTCTAATTGACAAGTTTTTTTTTTTTTTCTTTCTTGGTTGCAATGTTATTTTACATAAGACCTATTGATTAGCCATTTTGGGCTTGACTCTTAAGGTCTACGACTTGTTTAGACATATGGAATGGCCCCTTTAAGCATGTGGCCATCCCATCAAGTGAGCTTCATCCAACCTCGAGTCGCTTGCTTGGGACCTTGACTGCCCTAGTGAAATTGGGCACTTCATCTTAGCTTGGAACATTCATTAGTCTACTCGTTACTTGTTTGGTCACCTTCGAGCCCTACGAAGACTCTCTAAACCCTCGGTATGTGCTAGCTTAGCTAAGATCAACCTCTTCCCATAGGAGCCCCATAAAAGACTAGTGCATCAATTGAAACTTGACTGGCATCCATCCTTAAGAGCACCCCTGTCTTTTTCCTTCCATCATATCCTCATTAATTGTTCCTTAACATTCGTGGTACAACCAGCAAACATAGTAACCTTGGACATGTTAGTTTCTCAAGTTCAAATGTAGCTACTAGCATGTTCATGCCTGATGAACCTACAGAGCCATTCTATTCCACCTTACAATGCATGTCCTCTGTAGATAGAGAGTATGGACGAATTCCAATTCGACACGTGTCCCTGCTAGGTAAGTTCTTGCACTATAAATAGCTTAAAGAGCCAAAGGTACCAAATCTTTCACCTAACTCTCTAAATCCCATATATTGGTTTCACCTTGAGCACTTTCATAAACTCTTAAGAAGCGCTTAGATCCCCAAGTACACACTCACCTACTTTACCCCTTTCATCTCTCCTTACTAACTTAAGCATAGGAAGGCCCTCATGGACAAATTTACAAGGAGCTTCTTGTAGGCCATTGCGAGTAAGGAGCACAGACAACATCAGAGCTCACCTAAGCCCTATTAACCTAGTCAATTACTCTAATCAACAAGACCTTTCTTTTTGTAATGCTTTTTTACAACCAACTCTATCACGAGCACCATTAATGTGTTTATTTTTTCTAGGTGTCAATCTTTTGCTTTGCATAAGTTTGGATCTTTAACCATAACCTACTTTTTTCTCCTTTTTTTTTTTCCCTCCATATCAAATGGGCTAATGTACATAATTCACATTGTTCACACAACTCTAATCATTAGCTAAGCTTAGATGGACTTAGGCAAACGAGAACCACATGTGAAAAACCGAAAAATAAAAATAAGGGAAGGAATAGTAATAAAATAAATTTTAATAAGGGCAAGTATAGCATGTAAATAATTGGGATAGTAGAAGCATGTTGGTCATTGAAAATATTTAAACCTTGAATCTTACTCTCATAAATCACGTTAAAGGAAGTTCCCATATCCATTCAATACCTTCTTCTTATTTATTTATTTATTTTTTTTTTGGGAAAATAGAGAATATACACAAGACTTCTTCCAAGATGAAACCTTAAATTCTGACTTATGATGTTTAATAGAATGCCAACCTTTGGACTTCTCAGTCAAACCTATCTTAAAGGACTGCAAGGTCTAACAAGAAGGATCTTATCTGCTCAGCTCGACCTGGATGAGCTTCAATACCAGGAATGCCTGATGAACTCCTTAAGTGCCTAGCTCGGACGAACTCTGATCTGCTCTACCTCCTGTCTATATGCCAAGCACTCTAATGCTGACCTATTATTTGCTAAGAACTCAATTGCTAACCCATTAAGTATTAAGAAACCTGAAAGCCAATTTCCCTACTTCTCCCCTTTGCCAACCTGTTGTTACCTGCAAACAGCTCAGCCCTAATACTTCTCTACTTAATGTACGGATGTAATAACGGCTTGCTACCTATCTTCACTTTTCTAATATTGTATTATATTTTCTTTACCTTAATTATCTCATTTGCCCCTTTTAGTAATGTACTAGGTTTCTTTATCCTTGTATTGCCCTTTTATGTAATTTCACTTATTTACTCGTTGTCTTAAGAACTTACTATAAATAATCCCTTGTAATTTGCAACCGTAATTAGCTATCATCATTATACTGTTTATGAATATTCTTCTTTGTGTTCTTACGAGACAACCCCCTTTCTAAGTTCATATTTTATGCTCTTATCTAGTTTTGCTAGTAGCTCGAGATTAGTGGCTAGTGGGCCTTAACTCTTTGCTTGTATGTCAAATCAAGCTAAGACTAAGTCATGTTGAGTTCGTTTGGTGCATCATATCCAACGAACCACTTCATGAAGCCATTGAAATTGCCAAACCATTCCATTTTAAACTTCTTCGATATCTCGGAAGACCTATTGAGCTCACTACAGTAAGACCTTATGATAACTTATCTCTAAGGCACATTAATGTTTATACATAAAAGATTGAAGGAATCTTAAGAAAACACAAGAAAGGAAGTTTCTTGATAAGTTCTTTGCCTAGGCACCATGAAAATTCATTTTTCTTCAAGGTGTAATGTTGTAACCATAAAGAAATTAGTTTTGGTAGTGAATATAGAATGGGAAATCATTTAGGTGTTGAATATTAGAAGCTTAAAGGTGATTTATGTAACTAAAACCCTTATTTATTCATTAAAGTTTGAGTCTTGTATGAATTGTTGTTGTGTTATTAAATGTGTAGAGGATAAGGAAAGTGAATTTTAGTTGATGTTTAAGGGTGTTTTGGAGTGAAGCAAGGGGGGAGTGTTGGTGAGAGAGGGATGTCTAGAAGTAGCGGCTTGCAGTTAAGATCGACTTAGGGTTTGGTGTAAGGGTAGCCATGTATTGCAATCTGTAGAAATCTACAAATTGCTCATGGCATCCAAACACTACCCCTACTATCATCCAAACGCTAAGAGAGTATTGCTCAGGCATCTGAATGCCATGCTATGTAGCATGCAGTCACCATATGTTCAGTAGGTCACAAAGGTTTTTCTTTTGGTTTTCTAAGCCTTGTTTTTTATTTATAAGCATTTCTTATACATTTTCTAACAAGTTTCTTTTATCAAAACACTTTATAAAGATCTTTTTACTTAGTTAGATTATTGTTTCTCATAAAGGATTAAGTTAGGGTGAAGGTCTTAAGGTGTTAAGGGAGAAGAAGGTTGTTTTGTGTATGGGTTAGAGACTAAGGTAGTTGTTTATTTTGTGAATAGGTGGTAAAGAGATTGTTTCAATTTCAAACAAGTCCTTTAAGTCAGGTATGGGATACATGGTTACCAATCTAGGATAAATAATTAAACCGAACTTAATTCAAACTTAGCTATTAACAATGATTGATTGCATGTGCTTAGCTTCGGCACTTGTTGCATATTACCATTGGTACGTGTCTATGCATGTATATTTTGTAACTGCTTAACCATGCATATGTGTTTTGGTATCCTATATTAGGCATAGCTTACCCTTTAAGGGGTTTTATTTTTCAACTGCAGGTATAGATACAAATGATTATGGAGTAGAGTACTACGATGTTAATGTAGGATATGATTACTACTACTATAACGAGGATAAAGATTACTACTATTATGATGAAAGGTTAGGTTAGGCATAGATTATGTAGATTAGAGACTTAGTTCTTTTTTTCTTGGTTATGTTATCTTCTATCTATCTATTATTGTTAATTATTGAACCTTGTAGGTAGAGTCACCCATGACTCCCGTATTACCTTATTATTCCATAATACTCGGTAGAGCTCTGAGACTCCTTAGTAATGTTTCTAGTAGTTATGATTGTTTAAGTCATGAGCTCTTTGTTTTATTTTGAATAAGTTATGTTACATCTTTATGTACTTGGAGTTAGGTGGGTATTCATACTATTCTCTTATTTATGACTGAGGAGATTATTTAATATAAGAGATTTGGTAAATTTTGTAATTATATGTGAAATGTGGACAAGTTGTAAGTTTCTAAATACCTTTCTGCATCAACCTCTGAGGCTAACACGTAATAAGGCTGTGATCTTCGGGTTCTAGAGCATTGCAATATGTGTTTGAATTATCTCCATTTACTCTTATTGATGTAATACTTTATGATTTTTTCAAAAGAGAGACAAAACCTTTAATATTGTTTACTAGGAAAATAACCATTTCATTTTCCTTTAATTTTATGGAATAGTTATCAATTTGCTCACTATGTATAATAGTTATTCCATGGAAATTTATATCACATGAAATGCTAAATTGATATTCATTTCCGCCCATAGTGAATTGTTATTTCTTAGCTATACATGGATACTTTTCATGACCAACTTAGAAAGGCCTAATGACATTATCACTACTGCCTACCATCACTACCATATATCAATTATTATCGTCAGCTTCATTAGATCTACCATCACATTGCAAACTTAGTCCACTTGCCGCATAATCAAGCTCGAACCATACCTATTCGACCATAATATGCTTCAATCAAATACATGCTTAAACCTAGATGTGCTTGTGCTTATGCTAGAACTAGTTATTCAAACCATCATTACAAGCAAGAATAGACACATAATCATATAATCACACGGGGGATGCAAACTTACCTTATTAAATCAATATCAAAGTTTCTTTTTCAAAGAGAATCTTTTTAGTTAATTATAATTTTAATGATGAAATCAAATGTTATTATTTATTGAAAAAAAAAAGTTCATAAAAAATTAATATCATTTAAGCAACATAGAAATTAACGCAACTTAAAAAAAAAAAAAGCTTTATGGGAATTGAATCCATGATATCATGTTTGTAAAGTGTAGCACCAAACAAGTTAACTATATCTAAGAACATATTAATATACAATTTTTAGAATATACATATACTACTTACTTTTTCCTTTTTCGATGAATTTTAGTTATTAGTTTTTTTCAAGCTTAAGGGCTAAGGCCCCTTACTACCCCCATAGGTTTTTCTATGGTTGCAAGCCATCCCATTGGAATGTAATCGATCATGCAAACCATTTTGCTCTTATGTAGACTATTTTTGTGATTAAGCTAAGTCGCTTGTAAACTATAAACTTCGTAAATTTTCAGATAGGACTCTAAATTGAACTTGAGTGCCCTAGGTACTTTATTGAGTTAAGAAAACCAAATAAATTTAATATTGATTAATTTATAGTTTGGAACTCAAGACGAACAAGAAAAACCCTAATATACTATCCAAAATCTTAATTACATAAGAAAATTCTAAACCTTAAGTAGACATACTTAATAGAAACTTAATCCAAATCTAATAAAAACCATAAATCCTAAATCTTAAGTTTATAAAACCCCAAAAATTTACCTTAGTATTAATAAAGCCCTAGTTTGATAAAATTATTGTTAAATACATGAAATCACAAAATATCACTAACGAACAAATAAAGATAATTTTAAATAATAGTAATTAATTAATTTCAAAAAATAAATTAATAAATCACAAATTAAACCTTAAACATACTACTACATGTGGCGCCATTAATGTATATGTGTATATATATATTATTATAGAGTTTCTTCTCTTCTTAATGTAATATATATAATGTAGAATATTATGTTATATTATGTATTATACATATGTATCTTGTCCAATTAAATACCTTAACTAAATACTTTTTTTTTTTTTATCTAACTAAGTCCCCAACAAAAACACCATCAACTCCTTAGCTTGCCCTATATGATTTGACCAAATAGAAAAAGGAAATAAGACCAATGTCCTTGCTTCATGATTTTAGCTGATAAGGTCATGCCTTTCATAGTTTGAAAAATCAAATTATCTCCCTCATAGATGGATCCAAAGGGAGGCTAAAAGAGGCTCTGCCCCCTCAATCTGAAAAAAAATAAATAAATTAATTGAATTTACCAAAAAAATATTACATAATTTTTTAAAGAGAAAAAATTATTACAATGACAAACATGGACAGGTGGTTAAGTGTTTTATTTTGTAAACTTAAGGTCAAGCGTTGAATTGCCATTAGAACCATTTTACTTTTTTGACTTACATATGTTGTATGTCTCTCAGAAAATTAATGTTTTTAATTTTCCTTTACTTTTTTTCATAATGAATAATAAAATTAAATTTCTCTCATGAAAGAATAATAATTAAATAAATAAATTATCATTAAATTTTATTTATCTTTTTATAAAAAAACTATAAATAATAATTATATAATCACTGTTACGAGTTTTTAAGTCTTACTACACAAAATATTTGTAAATAATAACAGTGATATTATTTGATGTACCATTATTTCTTTTCAAAATTAATATTATTGAAAATAAAACATTTTTTCATAGAATAACTAATTAAACAATCTTGCAAAGTTTAAAATTATATAATACTAATCTTTATGTTATTATTGTGATAATAAACTTTACATAAGTTTATATATTCTATTTTCCAAATGATTGATAGTTAAATTTCAATTATTATATATACCTCATGAAAAGGTAAAAAAAAAAAATCTCTTGATCTTTTTCGAAGTACACTAATAATCATAATTATTTCATAGCTAAGTTTAAACTTTTCTCCTATTAAATTTTAGAAAATATCATGAATAATTTTTTGATGAAATCATTATATATGTATTGTAATTATAATAATAAACAATTTTTTTAAACAAAAATTCTAATATTGTCTAAAATAAGGTAAATCTAGCCTCCTCAATGATATGGTGCTACATTCATCCTAATCTCCCCTTTTTCCATTTCAATTTACATCTACTAAGTGCTCCTTTGTCCTTCTTCTTCTTCTTTTTCCTTCCAAGTCACTCAAACAAACTAAACAAAACACCACTCAAAACTTTTCCACCGGGACTGACAACAAGCCTACTCTCCTCAACATTTTTCCTTAAAAAAATTCATCACACTAAACTCTCTACCCCTCTAAGCAACTAGTGCTAGCTCCCTTCTCCTCCATACATTCTTTTTCTTTTGCTTGACTTTACTTCCATAACTTAAAATACACTACAACCTTCTACAAATTATTACCAACATCTAACAAACATAAGAAGATCCTAAAGAGTAAGGGCAACAAGTTGGAGTCAACAAGAAGTTCTACACTGTCCATCTTCTTTGTGTCCCTTTTTTTTTTTTTTTTTTCAATGTGTTTTGCTAGTAGTTTGTAAATAGTATTAATGTATACTTTCTTTTTATATTAGAATAGTACATTAGGGTTGCCTACATATAAGTTGGCTCTTTGTGTATAATAACAAAGGAGATGTATATGTTGAGTGTATGTATTTTTTTCCTTTTTATTTTTATTTTTATTTTTGGAACTTTAAGTTATGTGTGTATGTGTGTGTGTATACACGAAAATATAAGTATTTAGGTATGTATATATATGTTTCAAAGATGGTATATATATATATATATATAAAATACCAAAATACCCAAATTAAGTATACATATACATATATATACACGTTTGCACTTTATATATATATTTGGGTTAAATATAAATATACAGTAATATATATATGTTTATGTATGTATACGTATATTCCAAATATATATAAATATATGCTTTGTACGTATTTTCTTTTTCTAAAAATGTAATAGTAAATACAAAAATATGTACATGTATATGTAGGGACTGTAACCTGCAATGTAAGGGTTAATATTATTTTTCTTTTATTTAGCTATTGTATGGTGTTATATATATATATATAACTTAATATTATAAATTAGCAAAAATAATAAAACCAACAAAACTAGAAAACTCCTAAGAAATGCACCATGGTCAACCACAAAAAAAAATTTTTTTGACCCAAACTTTATTTTTATGAAAAATAATAATTATAAATTAATTTAAAACATTTATTATAACAATAATTAGAATAATTAACAAATTAGGGCTTAAAAAATGAATTGATGAAAATGGAATAAAATGGACTACAAGGCCCATGAACAAGCCGACTTCTAGGTTTGGATGGTTAGAAAACAAGTCTTAAAAATTTTATTTAATTAAACTAAGAACAAAAATGTGTAGATAATTTAGGCCCATAAAGTGAAAGATTGAAAAACTTAAAAAGACCCATTTTAGGCTAATAAACCAAGATTTCGGCTTAAGAATAAAAAGAACCAGCAAATTTAAAATTTAATAAAATTATTTATGCCTAAACAAAAATTTAGAAAGCCCATTGGTCATTAAAGTAAGCCCAATTAAAATTTAAGTTCCAAAACTAACATAAAAGCCCAATAAAGAATCCTAAAAACTTTAGATAATCCTAATAGGAATAAAATAGATAAAGGTTAGGCTCACATAATTTCATGCCTACTAATAAATTTTAAGTAAAGCCTGATTAATTAAATTACTAAGAAAAGTCCATAAAAAGCAATTAAAAAGTGAATGGGCCTAAAATAACAAAATTCGTAACTCTTCAGGCCTATACCAAAAAATGTAAGTCACGACTTTCTAAATGAACCTCACTACATAAAAGTACATCTGAAAACGATAAAGATAGATTATAAGATTATAAAATTATAAAAATTGGATTTAAAATGAAAAAATTATATACGATTAAAGCAAAAACTCAAATCGAGAAATTTAAGTAAGATAAATAGAAAATTAGATAGAATCTTAAGTAGTTATTTAGATAGTTTGTTTCCTTTGCTCAAATACTTATTATACTTTTATATTACTTAATTATTAGGTAATCTGATTAGGATACTGATCTCCCTGTCGACTACTATGACCTTTTACTATCATCCTAGCTGAGTGAGTACTCTTGATAATCTCATATTTGTTTGTGATTGTAAATAGTTGTACTTAAATGTTATTACCAAATTGATTGATATTTGGGGCTTGGGATCCGCATGTGATTGTTGTTGGTTGTCTATTATGTGAAAATATTATAAATTATTATAATGAATTTTTTTTTTTTTTTTGCATTATAGACTATTGTAGGAATTTGGCTGTTTGTAATATTTGTTGATCACCAATTAGACTTAATTATACTTGGCTTAATTAATTAATTTGTATGATGCATGAGCATGAATTTGCATTATTGTTTCGACCGTCACATTATACAAGGTAGTGAGAGGCCATGTAAAGGTTGTTTTATATAATAAAAATTAAAGTGTTTTAGTATGGTATATTCGTACAACATGATCTTATCCCAGCCCGCATACTTACTAAGTATTGAAAGCGCTAATTACCTAACTAAGAATTGAGTGTGGAGGTCTCCATTTAAGGGCCAGTGTAAACTATGAGGGCCTACTCATAACCACACTTAGAACTTGGTTTTTAAAACTAGAAATTTAATAAAAACTTCTTTTCTTAAAATACAAAATACAGAGTTTTGTAATTTGTGTAAGTTCAAGTATGATACTTAAATCTAACTAATGCTGCATATTCTTCAACCATGACTTTAAACAACGTTAAATTTAGGTTGCATATTATCACAAGACAATTGTATGTACTTGTGTGGCATTTTGCTTGGTCATGTATTTATATGTATGTAATTAATTATTTTATAACTTGTTTGTTGGTACAATTGAGAAATATTTTACTAAACTTTATAGCTTACATTCCTATAGATTTTTATTGCAAAAGGATCTCTTTATAGTTCCAAGTCGAGGTATGCTCGAGGTTAGTCTTATGCTCTTGGGGAAAAGTGTGTAGAAGACCAGAGTTAAAGGGAATACTAATATTTAGTTGAAATCTCAATATTTTATTTTGATGCCTATCATGTACTCGGTTAATTAATAGCCATGTAGGACTACTATTGGAATTACTATAGTTAGACTATCGTTATTTTAGGGACTTAGAGTCTTGTACTCTTATGTTTGCTAGATTGTTGTATGAAAATTTATATTGTTATAATTGCTACAAGATTGTCTTAACCTACAAAACTCTTAAGTAAATAGTTGGTGTAGTAGTCTTATATTTCGTATAAAAGGTTGAAGAGTAGTAAGGGGGTTAGTTTATCGTCTTTATATGATATATGGTGACCTGCTATAGCTAGGTCACCCATTGGGTAGTAACATAAATCACATTCATGACCAAGGTCAAACAGCTTATTTTATAGGCCTGCTTATATAGGTTTATCTCTTGGAATGTGTGCAATGCATCTATGGTGGGCATAGAGATGGTTGGCCATCATAATTGGTGGCTAAGATTATGTTTGAGAAGAAGGAAGGAATTAGAAAGGAAAAAAGGTAGAAGGAAGGAATTTGGAGGAAAGAAAGTGAAGGGAAAAATTTAAAGTTTTTCATTGTTTGAAAAAGAAACGAAACTGAAGGAAATGAATTGGGTGAAAAGTTGATCTTTTAAAATTTCAAAATATAAAATTACTACATAGTCCTTCATAATTAATGTTTTATACAAAAGATGACATTTATAAAGGATAAAATGGTAATTGTAATAATTTCCCCTCCCTTTCTCTCCATTTTTGGAGAGACCATTTTGTTGTGAGGCTCCTGGATTTAATTCCCCTCCATATTTCTTTTCTTCCTCATTTTCTCTCATTCTAAATAATGGAAAGCTACAATTTTTATTCCTCCCAATTCTTTCCTTCCCCTTTTTCCTCTCTTAAACATAGTGTTAGAGAGGAGATGGTGACTGTAGTTTAGTTTTAAAAATACCAAGATACTATAGCTATTATTGCTACTCTTAATCTTTTCTACATCGTGCCATTTAGTCGAATAAGCAAGGTAATACACATTATTCAAAGGAGTAGAAATATAATATAACCTTTATTCTATATTGTAAAGTGAACATAAAATCATTGCAAAATGAGCACAAAATCATACTAAAACAATCTTTAATTCACATATAGGAATATTTATTAGGTTGGTGCTTGAATGATAAAGAGGAAAAAAAAATGGGTCATAAGAAAATACCATAAATAGCTTCATATTGAACTCTTGCTCTCATCATTTGGTAACAACTTTCAATAATGGGCTACTTATTTCAAATTAGGATGTACACTTCTCCTTCCCTTTTTTCAAAAGAAAAGAAGGATCCTCTTGGCAAAATAGATAAAAAGGGAAGAGATTTGAGTGAATATGTTGGAAATATGCAATTTGGCCGTTGTTAAAATTTACTTTCATACAAGGTTTAAAAATATAAGCATATTAGAATTAACTAAGCCTTTTTGGATTAGTGACATGATTAATGTAATTA
Organism: Lumnitzera littorea; assembly: GCA_024138015.1. Classification (NCBI taxonomy): domain Eukaryota; kingdom Viridiplantae; phylum Streptophyta; class Magnoliopsida; order Myrtales; family Combretaceae; genus Lumnitzera; species Lumnitzera littorea. Next base: position 86,757,641 of record JAMXBB010000004.1, on the reverse strand, counting down.
GGCTCATTTTGGGATGATTTAAGAAGTTTCGGATTCATGGTTCAAGAGAGAGTTCATTTTTTGCCTTATACACGAAACCCATCTTTATTTTTGGAGTCATAACCTGACCTAATTGTTTTGACCTATGATAGCTAAATTTTTTGAAAAACTTTAGAGAAGTTCCAAAAATAACAATAGTTGTCCTCAGGTTTTGTGATTATTATAGATGAGACGAGAGATATTGATGGATGATACCGAGGAGTTGGTGAGCTACGATATATATATATATATATAATTTATTTTTTGTGGGGTTTCAATTTTCCCATTGAGTTTTACATTATTCTTAAGACCTTATAGCGTTTTTAAACAGAACTCATAATCCATCCTAAAATCTTATAAAGAATTACCCTATAGGGTAATTATTGGGATGAAGGGAAGGAATATCTTATAATGAGTCATCCATTGGCATTCCTAAATGATCCTATTGATTGTGAAACTCTATGATTAATTCCTATCTCTCTCCAAACGATCTAAAATCTCATGTATCACATCACATTTAAAGTCAAACATTTCTGCATTTAAGATGCTAATGCTCTAGAGATTAAGCACCGTAAAGCTAAAGTGGTCCAATTCCTCCACTCATCATATCGATTTGCAAGCCTAATGAAATCGTCTGTTCCTCCTCATTGATTTTTTGTTATGTCATCTTACTTTAAGAATCACTTCAAGTGGCAACACTCATCGCTAATCACGTGAAGATTTTGATACACACAGCATCCACATGACACTAATAATACAAATCCCCTATCTACACTTTGCCATCTCCATTGAAGAAAGATAAGTGATTGCACATGACACACACGGCATACGTATTAGTTCATACTAAAATGCAACGTGAAAAAGGCAGAAAGAAAATGACCCGAACCATTCAGAAACAACCAGAGTCGAGTCAAACCTTTCATTTGCTAGTTGGAAGTTCCCGACAGAGACAAAGACAATAACTCCATCTCTGGACGCACTCAGCTTCTGCTTCCCAAATATATAATTTTCTGTTACAGCGGATTTTCCGGTCGACTTGTAGATTCTCTTTAATTATTGCGCCTTTTTATGGGGATGAAAATAATAATAAAAACAAAAAAGCCTGCTTGCTTTGATAAATATAAACTTTTGTATTATTTCAAGATTGGATCGTCCTTTTTGTTGCTCACGAATTCGCAGTTATTTTGAGGTTATAGAGTAAAAAATAATGTGTTTAATTAGTTTGATTGGTGCATTAATACCCATCAGAATTTTAAAAGGAGAATGTGTCTGGTTGATTAATGTGTTATCACCTCATCTGCAGTTTAGAAGATGCTGTTAGATGGTTTATGTCGTTTTCCTTACAATGTCCATTGTTCTTCATGGTATGTACATCGTGACAATAGTTGATTTGCGGTGAATGAAGTTATCTTTTGGGGAAGAAAAGAAAGTTTTGATTACATTTTGGCACCTCCATTAACAAAGAATTTAATTGTTGTTACATTCCAGAACGTGGCACACATTGACCTTCCATTGCCTAGATGGAAGATAGAGATGACTATGTGGACGTTCGAGGAAAAAAAAAAAAGATCTATTAGTTTTTATTTTCTGTTTCTGAAAAAATATTAAAATTATAAAAATTTTGAAACATAGAAAGGCCCTGGCCACTTATTAATTCATCAAAAAATTGATGTCTCATTTAAATTGATACATCTTTAGAAAATTAAAAATATATATTTTTTCTTGAAATTTTTAACAGTAACCATTCTTTTAGCAGATCGTGCCAACTGAACTAATAATATAAATTGAAGTTAATTGAGATATAAATTGTGGCAATTAAATCTTTAATTAGGTGTATAATTAGATAAATTAAAACTTTACGTGTATAATTGCAAAATCAGCAAAATTGAAATATAAACCGTGACATTATCTCTTTTTTTTTTTTCCTTTGGCCACTTGTTTTTTTCTCCCATTGTGCTATTGCAACTAAGGACTTAAAAAATATATAATTTCTACTTTATAAATTATATTTTGAAATAATAAATAAAATTTTTTATTATAATAATAATAACAAATTAATTTTTTATACATTTAAAATATTAGTTCAAACAAGAGTAGCAAAATTGGACCCCTCAATATTTTAAAAAATTGTTTTGTTACTCTCTTAAAGCAACAACGCATTAATACAGTGAATAGTTATTTAGGAAGACAACTGTTTAAAATGTTGAATAGACATTTTAAGCAATTCACAAAGCACTCTATTAATAAAGATATAAAGATGGTCTAATGAGATACCAAAATGAAATCATAGTAAAGTATATATCCTAAAAAATAAATTAATTAATACCAAATTACTAAAAGATTAAAATACAGATGCTTTTGGTGCCTTTATTCGGTCGAAAATATGTATGACTTCGATTAAAAACAAAGAGGAAATCACATTTGTTTTGTTAGTTACAAGGAGACTTTAAAAGCAATAGTAGTTGCACTGGGATAAGATAAGACTGATGTTTACATTGACTGGCTCGAGGGTCCCGAATACAAAGTCACACGTTTCTTCCTAATAAGGTGACGATAAGCATTCCTTTAACTAAGGATAAAAGATAATCCCTATCCTTTTTCTTTTTCTTTTTCTTTCTTTCTTTTGGGTATAAACTACATTATTTATTTATATTTATATTATTAAAGCTGATAGAGACTTAAGTAATTATTATCCTTAAAATTATATATTTATCCTCTATTTACTATAATTTAATAAAAAAATTAATGATAAAATAAATTATTAAAATTATAAATAATGAGTAAATAGATGAGGTTAAAAAACCAGACAATAAGTTGCATCCAAGTTTATTAGAATTAATGGAAGAGTTGCTAATTTATTTGAAACTCCACAAGCATTACCACCTATTCAAACACATGATCACAAGATATATTTACAAGAGAATCCAATCCAATCAAAAGACTTAGCCACAACCCTTATTCTTCACCAGTGGTTTTGGTGAAGAAGAAGGATAACACTTAGCATATGTGTGTAGATTATTGGAAGCTCAACAATATTAAAATTAAAGATCAATATCCCATTCCTTTAGTTAAAGATTTATTTGATAAATTGCAAGGGGCTAGCCACTTCTCTAAGTTAGATTTAAGATCCGGTTATCACCAAATTCGAATGAATCCCAATGGTGTTTACAAGACTGAGTTTAAGATACATGAGGGACATTATGAATTTATGGTAATGTCCTTTGGGTTTACCAATGCCCCCTTTACCTTTCAAGGACTTATGAATGATTTGTTCAAAGACTATTTGAGGAAGTTTGTGCTTATTTTCTTTGATGATATACTAATTTATAGTAGCTCCATTAACTAGGATATGGAACATTTGAGAAAAGTATTTGAAGTGCTTAGGAAGGAGACCTTGTATTTGAAGAGGAGTAAATATGTTTTTAAGGTTGCATTGAATATTTAGGGCACATAATTTTAAAATTTAGGGTCACTACCTATCCAAGAAAGATATTGGCCATAACCAATTGGCTACAACCTTAAAACATCAAGCAACTAAGAGGATTCCTAGGCCTTGTTGGGTACTATCAATGATTTATATAAGGTTTTGGCACCTTAATCAGGCCATTAACCTAACTATTGAAAAAAAAAAAAAAAAACAGCTTCTATTAGACAAAAGAAGCTCCAATTGCTTTTAAAAAGGTAAAAGAGGAATTAGTGCAAGAATTAGTACTTAGATTGCTAAACTATTCCAAATCATTAGTCATTGAAATGGATGTAAGTGATGAGGGTATAGGTGTTGTTTTGATGAAATATCGCCATCCCAGCGCTTACTTGAGTAAGGTACTTAGGCCAAAACAAAAGGGGCTATCCATCTATGAAAAAGATTATTGGCTTTAGTGCATGCCATGGATAAATGGTGGCATTACTTACTAGGGAGGCACTTTATCATTCATACGAACTACCAAAGTCTAAAATATTTATTAGAATAGTAAATTACAACCCGTTGCTTACAAAAATGGTTAACAAAACTATTGGGGCTAGATTATGAAATACTAACCATAGGGCTGATGCACTATCACTAATTCCTTACCAAGGATCGAATTCACTCACATGTACAGCTACTGCTTCACATGAATTATTGGAGGAACTCAAGAACAACTTGCATAATCACCCACATTACCAAGCTTTGATTAACAAGCTTTCAAGAGGAGAATCTGTCACAGGTTATTGTTTGGAATAGAATTTACTAAAGAGACACAGGAAGATTATGGTTGGTCTTAAACAACAATTGAAAAGGAAGTGAATTTCCTTACGTGATGATGGAGGTCCATGGAGGCGTTCATAAGGACAACCTACATATAAGAGATGTTAGATAATATGTAGAAATATGGAATTTGTCAAAAATACAACTATGAGAATGTTGTAACCCCTAGCCTATCACAACTATTACCCATTCCAGAAGGTTGTTAGACAAATGTGAGCACATATTTTGTTGAGGGTATACCAAAATCACACAGGAAGGACGCTACAATGGTGGTTATGGACATTATAAGCAAATATTCTCATTTTATAAGTTTATCTCACCCTTTTTCTACAATGTAGGTAGCTCATGCCTATTTAAAACATGTTTTTAAACTTCATGGATTACCTAACACTATTGTAAGTGATAAAGATCCTATCTTCAGGAGTCATTTCTAGAGTGAGTTTTTCAAGCTACAAAGGGTTGAGTTGTGATTCTCCATTGCCTACCACCCTTAGATGAATGGGCAGATGGAGGTTGTAAATAGGCATTTGCAGACCTACTTGAGGTATGTTATAGAAGAAAATCCTAGAAGGTGGATAGAATATTTGGCTTTAGTCGAATGGTGGTACAACACCAACTATCATTCTCTCGTATGTACAATATCATTTGAGATACTTTATGGCAACCTACCCCCTTTATGTTTGCTGTATATCCTTGGAGACTGAAGGAATGAAGTAGTGAAAAGAATGTTGATGGATCAAGAGGAAGCCCTAAAGACGCTTAAGTTTCATCTTAAGCAAGTACAAGAACGCATGAAACAACTCATAGAAAAGAAGAGAACAGATCGAACTTTTGAAGTGGGGAAGAGTGTTTAGGTTAAACTACAACCCTACCGGCAAAGCATTTTGAAGAACAAGATGAAACAAAAGTTTTTATCAAAATTCTATGGTCTTTAAGAAATTAAAAGAAAAAAAGGGCTAAGTAGCCTACAAATTGCAACTACTTGATGGTTTGACTGTCCACGTAATGTTTTATGTTTCACAGCTCAACATTCAAGCATAAGATCTACATCGATTTGATATTCCCATGGTAGATATGGTGGATGAAGCACAAGAACCAGAAGTAATCTTAGCATGCAAGATGGAAGGATGCAAATCTGCAAAAAAGAAGATGGTGTTAGTAAAGTGGAAAGGAAAGTTAGATTATGAAGCTACATGGGAGATATGTAAAGACTTAGCTCTTAGATTTCCAAATATACCCTTATGGTCAAAGGTTTCTGAAGCGGTGGAAGATGATGTACAATTTGGGTATTTAGGGTTGAGAACTCTGTGGTAGACAAGACAGCAAGTGGAGTTGAGATTCAGAAGGAGTCCTTATCTTCATGAGACAAAAATTAAAAGGAAATAGGCTAAGTTTAGGCTAAGCTTTGGCCTTGCAAATAAGGCCTTATAATTTCATCCAAAAAATAAGCGTAGTAGCTTACACATTCTATTAGCAAATTCTATCTATTTAATATCTTTATCATGTGGCCTACATGTCACAAATATTCCTTAGCACATGGGGGAAAATCTATGAATTATAACAAACCTAACAATAATATATATATATATATATATATATATACTTGTGTAAGGTGACATAAAAAAAAAAGATATGAAAAATGAAAAGCATTGTTTCCTCAATTAGCTTGTATTCAGGTTAATTCTCTTCATTTAGAGTTATGACTACTTTTCTATTACAATTCTTTAGAAAACTTGAATTTACTAACACCATAAATTTACTAAAATTAAAAAATAAAAAGTAAATCAAAGGAAAAAGAAAAATCCTAGGTATTGTTCTTAGATCTTTGGCAGTAGAGTCTTTAGGCAAGCCTGAATCATTGAGTAGGCTAAATAAGCTCTAATCCACCTAGATAGAACATGCACAAAGACTATACAAGTAAGTAGATGTTAGACGTTACTTCGGGGTAGTCACTCTGATGCTTAAGTAAGCTCCTAAACGATGATAAAACCTTAAAACATGTAAGAAGGGAAAGTCCTGGCTATCGAAGGCAAGTCCAATTTTGAGGTCAAGAGAGCATTGTCGTATAAGAGGGAGGTAAGACTCTTGGCAGATGAAGAACCGACAAGCGAAAGGCTTAAGGTTTGCAATCTGGGTGTAGTGCTCGAAGACAATAGGAACTCCTAACAAGGGTCTAAGGTGTAGAGGTAGTAATAGAGTTTTGTGTTGTCTTTCTTACTAAGACTTTTAGGGGTGTCATATAGCCTTTTATTCTTTAGATGCAATTAGGACTTATCTAATGCCTTGACTACAATACTTGGTTTTTTGCCCGAAGGTTAAGGGGGTTGGAATGAGAAGTGCTTTGTTCAAGGTGCCCTTAGAGGGGAACCGATGAACTTGTTAGTCATGGGCTTTTCATTAGGCTGGCATTGAGCCAAAGGAAATATCATCAACACTAGGATAAACTAATCCCTAATATAAGGCCGAAGGGGTGTTTGGCTAGCATTTAGACCTACACTATTAGGTAAAATCCAAAATTTTCTTGAAAAGGTTGCTCAATATTTGAAAATTTCAAACCTTTTGAGTCAAATTGACATAAAGATATGGCAAATGTTAGTTTTTGAAATGCACACACAATTTTCATTGCAAAGTGCACCCTTTGTGTAATTTCTAGGAAAAGGTTGCTTGGAATTTTTTAATATTAATGGTACATTTAGTTGGTCTAATAGAATAGTTATTCATTCCCTATGAACTTATTCTTGCATTTGGTTTACACACTTGCTATTTAGTGGAATTATTATTGTTGCGATATAAAGAATTGTAATTTATTATATGCTCAAGGAATAGCTATTCTTCAGTCTTTTTTTTTAAAACATATTTCCAAATCTAGTCATGATACCTCGAAATAACTACCAAACAATGGTTATTGTTTATTTATTCACTTCTTAAGAATTATAAGTTTATATCTACTTTATTCGATTCCATAAACCAAATACATTCGATTTGGCTTGATCAAGTAGATATCTAAATGGATTTATGCATGATTAGTATATATGATAGGCTTCATCATTAAAATGGGTTATGATTTTGTTTGGTTAATATTGTTTAATAGAATTTCAAATGGAATCAAATTTATTTTTATTATTACAGCAAACTTGGTTATGGGGGTAGACTTATGTCAATTAAATAATTTGACAAAAGAGAAGATAAATCATAAAGGGCAACTCTTCCTATGAAAGCAAATGGCTATGTTTTAGGTAGTGTTCTTTTGGTTGAGCTTTATTATTAATTATTGGTTTTATATTTGTTGCAATGGAAGATACAATTTTATTGATAGGGGATCTAGTTAATTTATGGTGTGGAGAAGAAATTACTTTGGAATAAGATGATTCAAAGATTATCTTGAATTCAAATGTGATTCATTTGGTTGGAAAAGTGGTTGTGGATGAATTTGTGCCAAGAAATGCCATTATCAACATTTTATGTAGAGTGTAGGAGAGGTTTGGGTGTGTTAAAGTCTCTCATTTACACAACAATTTGTTCCTTAACAAATATTTTAGAGCTTGAGCCTTGGGCAGTATTAGGATTTCTGATGATAATCATAAAGTGGAAACTCAACTAGATGATTGATGATCTACAATTTGAAGAGTTGAATTACTTGTTGCAGATTCATGATCTCCCATTACATTTGTTGATGAACAAAAATGCAAGTATTTTGGATTTAAGGTCGGAAGGTAGGAAAAATTGAAGATAACTAGTTTGGTTGCTTGTTAAAGTGGTGATTAATTGCAATAAACCAATTATGAATGAAGTTTAGATAAGACTACTTTATGTTGGCAAAATGAAAATTTCGTTCAAGTATGAAAAATTATTGAATATGTAAACGATATTATTAAACATGTAGGAAGCAATGTTCTTCACATATATCCCATATGTATTTACGTATAGATAAAAATACGCTAAATTACTTAAATTAGCTAAAAACTTATTAAATAATTAAAGAAAATTATTAATTAATTAAGAAAAAATTAGAGGAATAAGGAATGATGTGGATTTGGTCGTAGCAAGTCAGGAAGTGAAGAAGAAAATTAGCCAATCAAAATCAAGCAACACAAAAGGCAAAAATTAAGAGATTTGAGCAATGTCTTACCAATTAAATGCATAATAATTACTACGAAGCTTTATAAATAGGGAGAAAAATTACAGAGCTCATTTGGACGGTTAAAAGTTAGTAAAAATTGAGAGCACCAAAAATTGAAGAGGAAAATTAGGGTTTAGGAAAAAATTAAGGAAATCTATGTAGTAGGGGCGAGTGAACCAAACCCATACACCACTACTACCTGAGATCGAGCCACCACCACCACCACCACCCTACTCCAAACCCATCACCTGGACTAATCGACACACTTGGACCGGTGTTAGAAGCCCAAATCGGACCGAGTGAGTATCTCATTTGCTCTAATTTTGTATAATTTCTTAAAATTATTTATTTTGCCTAGAAAATTATGAAATTTATTATTTTGAGGTTTTATTGTACGTAGATTTAGGGAAAAATAGTGATTAAGTTTAATCACATCTGAAAATATAGGGTTCTTAATAAATTAAGCAAAACCGAGCATGATTAAAACTAGAAATAAATAGGCTTAGGAGTGTAGTTTGGAGCTCAAATTTTTTCTATAGAATGCTTAAGTGATATAGAATAGTGCTATGAAGCCATTTTTTTAAATTTAATTTTCAAAATTTTTAAGTAAATTTTTTGCCCTAAAATAATGGAAAAATTGGGTAATTTTGGGTTAAATAGGTGATTAAGTGATTAATTACTGATTTAGATAGTAATTGGATGTTTAGGAATCTTAATCTTTGATGTGGAAATCAAATCCTAGCCTTTAGAGTGTTAAGTGTAATTAATGAAGGAATAATGTGGTAATTGTAGGGAATTAGGAATATGTAGAATTGAAAATTTAATAAATATGAAAAATTAGGTTTATTTGGATAATATAATAATAAAAATCAGTATATAATAAATTTGAAACAAAATTTAATTTTAGGTAATTATATAAAAAAAGTAAGATTTTCTCACATCGAAAATAAATCCATTATCTCAATTAGGATTAGCGTGTACCGAATAATTTAGAACACTAAATTAAGACCTAATATGATATTAGAATACTCGAGTTTAATGTAATTAATTCCACATTAGGATTCGAGCATATTTAGGATTCCAGAATCAAAACTGGAATCTAATTTAGAAATTGAACCCCGAAATAAGGTAGAATGAATAATTAGTAAATAATAGGTATATATGGAGAAATGAGTTAAATTATAATTTAGAATATGAATCATTAAAGTATAAGTACTAAAAAGGCCTATTTTTATTATAGGATACTTAGAGACGAACTGACTTGTAATTAAGTGATTAGGCGTTTGAGAATTTCAAGTAAATTGGGTTATTACTTACTGTATTAGAGTACTATTTTATAGTACTTAGAGACTTAGGGGATCATTAGGATTCTTTAACCAAACACCGACATCTTCAATAAAGATAGCATTGGATAGCAAATTAAGTGATAGGAGAGGAGGTCGCGGTGAAGATGAGGGCATTGGTTCGAAGGATAGTCTTAAGAGGAGTAGTGTCTCCATTGCACAAACTTGGGTTTAGCTGTGAGCTGTTGCATAACATTAAAACTCTTTAACCCGAATTAGAGTAGATGAAATTTCTCTGATTTCGCAACAAATCGGACTATGTTGTATGATAACACTTACTTATTGCATTGTATGAAAATAATTGCTCAATAATCCTATTTGTATTTGTATACATTCATGTCTCCTATTCAACTTACTGAGCTGTAGTTGCTCATACCCGTATAGATTCTTTTGCAAGTCCTAATTTTTGAATACGTCGAGTATTATAGCGCCTTACAACTATCTAGAGGTTAGTTCTTTTGAAGCCTGGGGTGTGAGGATCAATTCGCTTAGCAATGGATGTATAGCTAGAGTGTCCTTTATAGCTTAAGAATGAAAGATTGATAGTCGTTATGTAAATTAGTGAACTGTTTTGTTAATGTAAAGTTTCTTGGGAAGTTCTGTAGAATTTACAAATAATTATGTATATTGATCTAAAATTTGTGATAATTAATGTAACTTTAGTTAAACACTTAATTGGATTGTTTAGTTCAAAGTGAGGAATCATTGATGCTTTGTGTGAATCATGTCTATGATGGGTACTGTAAGGCCAGTTTCTATTATAAAATGGTTTATACGGCGGGACTGTTGCGACTTTATGACTTCGGGGTGTAACGGCAATATGAGTCTAAGAATAAGGGAGGAGAAATATCAGGGATAATTTCTATCATAAAAAGTGTACAAGAAGACGTGAGTCTTTAAAGTATGGGGGCAAAAGGATAATGGAGTCAATAGGTCTTAAGTATTACATCAGCAGGTGTAAACACCTAATTTTTGTCTTCGTAGTTCTAATTTTTTTTTTTTTTTTTAATAAGGTCCTAATTCCAAAATAAAAAATTAAAAAAAATTAAAAAGATAAAAATACAAAAAAAAAAAGATGAAAATGAAAAAGAAAAAAAATTATAAATATTTTAGGAAAATAGATTTTTAGAAAGTAAAATGTTTTAGGGCTAATTGATTTAATTTTAATTTGGTTCAAATAGTTTTATTTTAGAGAGTCACGTTGTTTAAGTGCAATTTAATTATACTAAATGACAAGGCATAAGCCAACAGCATAACAGATAAGTATTTGAATATTGGTATTGGGTTAAGTGGAGGTTACGAGTTCGAATCTCATTAGGTACATATGTACTTTTTATTTTTCTTTTTTTCATTTTACAAAAATTAGTTGAGTGTTCAGAATTCAAATCTAATCAAATCTTTTGAATCTAATGTAATAAAGATTTGTGAGATTCAAATTTAATTTGATTTTTATTGAATTGGATCTAAATCAATATAAAAGATTTAAATCTAATTTGATTTTTATCAAATCAGATCGAGGTCAATACAAGAGATTTGATTTGTTATGATTTAAAGATTTGTTTCCGAAATTTGTAAATACTGATTGTACGATGGAAAAAAGGACACACGGGCCAAAAAGAAAAAAATTCAATTTCATCTTTAGCTAATCCCAATTCTACATACACTATTCATTCATACACCAATACAGACTATAGCCAACGTACTATGACCAGTAGCCACAATTCTCCATGAGCAACGGATAGTCGAAGCTAAGCACACTAAGACATGCGTTGAGTAATGCACTATTGGACTTAATTGCTGCCGCATGTTTCGGCACAAGCACGTACGCTATTGGACACTTGCCTAATCACTACACAGTGCTAAACAGACACACAATTCTACTATCCTCTCTGCACTGACACAACACCATTATAGCATACTAATGATAGCAACTTCCGCTATGCACTCAATCCACTTTCAATTTCGCACATACTTTACGTAATACCAACTCACACAACTGCATAGTTCGCAACCATCACAACTCCATTAACCAGATTTACGTGCAAGCTTTAGCATATGCATCGATCTCCCTCACCCATCGTCCTTACCCACGCTAATCACCAAACTAACATAATTGCTGTCCATCTCCAAACAACTCCACGACAATCTATACAGCAACCGCGATCTATATTGCAGATGAATTAGCCCCCAACATCTACGTCCAACACAAGTCGACATGTAGCAATCTACGATCCTTACGCATGACAACAGCAACACACTAATCAACACACGCATGATCTAAGGTTCTCATTACACACATAGCTCGCTATAGCACATAAACAACAGTCACGACACTCAGCCAGTCTTCACTGCACACTACAATCTTGCACAACCCATCCAACACCAGCTTTACCCTTACGCACAATAAGTGTAGCTAAGCTTCATGAGCAATATTGCAGTAGTGATCAACGTACCATCCATACTGTTACCCAATGACGTACCACACGTTCAGCTACCATCCTTGCACAACCCCATTGTAACAGCTCCACAAACACTGTCAAACACCATAACAGCGGCTCACATACAACCACACGTAACAGCTACTAACCATTTGTCCTTGTGTCAATAGCTTTAATAACACCGAGTAGAAACTCCATACTGAACAACCCAAGTTAGGTTCGGTTCTTTTCCAGTTTTTAGTTTTTTTTTTTTAATAATTTATTTATTATATTGTTATTATCATTATTTTATTTATTAAATCCTTAGTTGTTTATATTGGTAGCATGATCTATGAGTAGGTATGTATTAGCTTAGGAGATTTTTTTTTTTATATTAGTTTTTTATATGTTAAGTATATTATATAGGTAGTCATTTATAGTAATGATATATATATATATGTATGTATATATATCTACTTTAGGAATTTTTTAGGATTCGGTTTTTTAGAATTCCTCACATAAAAAATTACTTTTTTTAAAAAAATAAAAATTAATAATAAAAAACCCCTTTTAAAAAATAGGATTTTTAGAGAGTCTTTTATATAAATAAAAGCATTCGAGAATTAGGACCTTTTAGATTTTATTTGAATAAATTAAATTAATAAAAACGTAAATTCTGTCAGTTTTCAAAATTAAAATAAATCAACATACTAAAGTTTTTGGAAAAAACCATGGTTGTCTAATCTCGACTAACGAGTACGTAAACACCTTCGGAGCAACGTTAAAATTTATAAAAACTTAGGTTCTTTTATTTTTATTTTTCTTAAAAATATTTTAAAAGGATAATTTGGAAAAATAAGCCTAATTTCAGAAAAGTTACAGTGGTACTTATTAGGGTTTAATAGGTTAGCCCTCAAATTTAGAATCCTCTAGTTTTTATCAAATCAAAATCAAAGATTGGAAGCCAAATTATAATCAATCCACCTAATTGATTATGATTTCTATTTTTTTCCGACTTCAATTAGGTGGTGACTCTAAAAGTTTTTTTTTTTAAAACTAGAATTTCCCAATTTCTCTAATTGATGATTAATATTAAATGGGTTGGGGTTTAGTATTAATCAGAAAGTGGGAAATCGAAATAAAATAAAAGAAACCGAAAAATCAAGCTTAACAATTTAGCGACTTCACTGGGGACCATCAAGAGGGCTAGCCATTGAAATTAGGATTATTTTTCGTTCAAAATAAAAAATATTTGAGCCAATTATTATTTTATCTTATTCTATTTTTTGTTGTATACTAACATGTGTTACAACTTGTTTAGGGGGGGGGAGGGGGTAGTTTTGGGGGTTTATTTTATTTTCTATATCATAAATGCATGGTAAATATGGTTAGAATTAAGCTATCTTAGGACCTCGGAGGTAAGTCATTGTGTAAGCTTTAGATGTTATGAGGCAACTACCTTCCGAGGTTGATCAGGCTACCTCACTCAAGTTCAAATGTGATCATAAAACCATTACTTTGAAAAACGTGGTGGTTGTAGAACTTGAGAACCTTTAGAACCTACCTTTGCATACATTAAAACCTTTTTAAAAAAATTACAAAAACCTATGATGTAGCAGACCTAAACGAACAAGGCCAATTGTGAAGTTACATTGCCTTATATAGTCTTGTTGTAATATTTCCCTATAAATATCTTGTAATAATTCCGTATAAAGTTTAGAATAGGTTGTGATTATAATTCTAATAATTTCGTTAGATAGGTATGACTAGATTGAGTCATGGGCATTTTGAAGAGATCCATGTCCACCTACTACATTAGGCTTAAAGATTACTCTAGATGTGGTTCCGACTTTTTAACCCAGATAAGTAAGAGTTTATCAAGAACAAGATTAGGCCCATCCTCTCCCTACAGAAGACCGCTGTAAACATTACTTTAGTGTGAGCCTTAGTTCATCTATGGGAGCCTAAATCCATCAATTTTTGTTTGGGCCCATATTAGCTAAGCCTAACCTTAGAAGAATACCCCCAATTGTTGTGAGCCCTTGCCATCACAAATGATATCTACATCCTGGGTTTGGAAGTTGCAATGCCAAAGATCTTTTGTAAGTTGTTGGGAGTCAAAAAAACTGAGATGAATCGGGTTTTAATTCAAAGGAAGACCATTTGGTTGGAGGATGTCATGGACTAGTTTTCTACTAAGTTAAAACATAGAGATAAACGGGATGTTTTTTGTGCAAACTTGGAAGGCTGGCACCAACACCGAGTTAATGCTTTTATCTTAGTGGTCTTCAACACTATTTTGTTCCTTGATGACAGACGTTAGGTCCACTTCAAAGTTGCAGAAATCGCGACCTAATTTCTTAAAGGGAAATCATACGTCCTGACCCTCTTGGTCGAACAAATCCGATCATTGAATCATCTTAGAAAGAAGAAACAAGGAGATCTGAAGATTAATATGGTCTTACTTATACTCTAGTTCGTTAGCCACATGAGAAGTTACCAACTCAATTTCAATCGAGCCGATTTCACCCAGCGATACCATCTCATCAAGTCTTTTGAAGAAAGAATTGAGCTGTCAAAAGACATAGCCACCCATTATTGGGTCCACTACTTTTAGAGTATGAAAGTGGAAGAACTATTGTAGACGCCTAGGTGGTTTGTAAGTAAGAAAATGATAAGAGAATGTGAAGATTTCAAGGCAGTACCCCTGATCGGCTTCAATTTCTACATCGGATATGTCCCAACCAATGGACTCATTGAAGACAAGATTCCTAAGCCACCATTAGAAGCTGTTTCATTGGACTTTCATAACCTCAGTATGTTGGTGGTTGACAACGTGGCCGAGCTCCTACGCATCTGAGCTCTTCAGGATTCTTTTTCAAATGAAATAAATGATGTAAAGCTTCACAATTGCAAAGATTAATAAAAATTAGTTATGTTTTGCCACATCAAAGGTCTCTTGTCAACTCTTAATTTTCATTGCATTCATATGACATGCATCCTGCATTTGTATATTTAATGACTTTTTTAGAAAAATGTAACATGTCTTAACTTTTTATTGAGCTTTCACAATTCAAATTTCAAAGATAGCTCCGAAACGTCAAGTCTTTCAAAGAAGTCTAATTAGAATACGTTCCTAAACCAGGATAGCCACCACTTAAGGAGATCACAAAAGTACTCAAGATCAATGATCCCTTCGAGCTGAGATTTTGTTCTATAGAAAGGGCTATGGAAAAGATGGCTGAACAAATGAGCTTCCTAGCAGATAGCATCATTTTGCTCCGAGCTACAACACCAAGAAATGAGGAAAGTTCCAAGTCCCGTTACGAGAAGAATATTGAGGCTCCTGAAGCAAAACACAACTATTTAAAAGACCCATTTAATTCAGAAGGAGTTTATCTAAAAGTCAACCTGACATTCGAATCAAATACATATGTGGCCCCAAGCCTAGCTAACTTAGGGCCTAGCATAAACAGCTTGAAAGAATTGGAACAGAAACTAACACTACAGATAACTGAGAAGATGAAATCACTTGCGGGGTATGATGGATTCGAACAGGTGTAGATCACCGAGTTTTCTACATATGACATCGGAGCCTACCCTGAGAAGTTTAAGTTACCAAAGTTTGAAAAGTATAATGGGATGGGCTGCCCCAAGCTTCATACCAGGTTATACATTAGGAAGTTAGGCAAATATGTTGATGAACTGCCGACTAATGGTGCCATTACTCATGCGCGGTTCCAAAGACTCTAATCCTTCACCTAACGAATTCTCTCTTGGCAACCTACTGATGACAAGAAAGTGTATGCCAAAGGAATGTCGCTAAACTCCTTGAGCTCTTCGAATTGTCATACGTTAATCTGTACACTCGATAGTGATGATGCCAACCATTCCCTTGCCGAGGGTCTTGTACTGAGTAACCCAATCAATTGCTGCCGAGAAGTTCTTGCCGAATGACGAGAGACTCATTTAAATGGCTGAATAGTTTTATCTCAACATCCTACCCTTTCTCTCGTCTGGACCTGTAGACTATAAGTTTAACCTTCTAAACATGGTGTCAGACTCAAGTATCGTAGATATTTCCCTAAGTGAACAAGACCATATAAAATGAAAACCGGCTAAAACTTTAAACTTGGAACTTAAAAGGCCCTATTATACGATTTGGAAACCCTAATCATGCAAGAAAACCCCAATCCCTACATACGCGTACTTTTAAAAATATAAACCTAAACGTAATAGAAACCGTAAATATTAAATCATAAAATTTTTTATAACTCTATAAAATTATCTTAACGCTTGAAAAGTTATAAATCAATAAAATTATCAATAATTTTGTGAAATCATATAAAACTGATAACAAACAAATCAATGATTATTTCAAGTAATAATAAATAACAAACTAAGCTAATTAAAGGAATAAATTAATAAATTTACAAAAATTATTTTACTTGTATACATAAGTAGCCCCACAATATGTATATATATAAATATATTATTAAGCAATTTCCTTCTCTTTTCTTAATCTATTGTATGATATATATATATATATATATATATATAT